>ML368995.1:0-46099 GCA_005239525.1 Nicotiana knightiana
GCGCTCACTGGGGGTGTGTACAGACTCCGGAGGGGCTCCTACAACCCAAGCGCTATAAACAAGACAAATCATGGCATCAATCACCCTCAGGCACTCGGCCTCTCTCTCATATCCTAACATCCTCACAATATTGGCCCTCGGCCTCACTCAGTCAGACACTCTCAGTATGCCATTCGGGGCATAAATAAAACGGGGTCCTCGGCCCAAAATAGTATCTCATTTAAAAAAATAGTAATATTATCGAATAAGAGTGTCAATAATTTCACAAGAATGACTAAGTATAAAATCATAGTTTCAAAGTAAGGAATATCAGTAAAATAGCCCTCAAGGGGTTAAAACAGATCGGTACTAGACCACAAACATGGCTTACAACCCAAGTATAACAAAACATAGTAATACTAATAACCATATGCTTTAAAAGCGGTATCGCAACTCAATAGTTGCCTAAAAAGATACACTTTCCAAATTTCCAATTCGTGTATGCCCCACACTCGTCATCCAATGTGTGAGTCACTCCAAATCCGTGAAAGGATGTAAAGTCGGGGGTTTCATACCCTCATGACAGGATTTAAAGATATTACTTACCTCAAACTAGCCTGAAAAGCTACTCTGCAACCCGCTTGCCTCTCGAATCAACTTCCGAGTGCCCCAAATCTATAAAGATCAGATCTTTTTCATCAAATTATGCTAAGGGAATGAATTCCAATTGAAAAATACCAATTTTAGCACAAAACCCGAAATTAGCCAAAACCCGACCCCCGGGCCCACGTCTCGGAACTCGACAAATTTTATACCAAAATTTTATTCATCATTTCATGAGTCCGTACATATAAATAACTCTAAAATCAGAGTTCGTTTGACCCCTCAAATCATCCCCTAAAGGTTTCATAATCTCAAGCCCTAATTCCATCTTTTTCTACTGATTTTCATAAATTAAACGATGATAATTTGATCCTTAATCACATATTATCTAGCTTTAGGGTCCAAAATCCTTACCTCAATGAAGAACAATGATTTTCTCTCTTAAAAATCGCCTCAAAAGCTTCTTCACATTCAAAAATGGTGACAAAGTGGGTTATGGTCGCGGAAGGTTTTAATTTATACTTCCCAGGTCCGGACACTGTGCGATCGCGGCTCCAGGATTGCGTTCGCGAAGCACTACCAAGTCCTACCCTATGCGATCGCGTAGCTACACCTGCGCTCGCACAGAACAATCAGTCAACCCCTCCCCACGCGCCAAGACCTTATGCGATCGCGCCCAGCCAAACGCGACCACACTGGATTCCTCACTCCTCTCTCTGCGATCGTGACCTTGTACCTGCGGTCGCATAAAGTAATTTTCTGGGCCTCTCCAACTAACCTTTGTGATCGCATACATCACCCCGCGATCGCATAGAAGAATTTCACACCAGCAAAACAGCTATTTTTCTAAGTCCAAAAGTGCCCGTTAACCCCCAAAATCAATCCCGAGCCCCTCCGGACCCCAACCAAATTTATCAACAGATCATAAATGATCATTCAAAATTTGTTGCACTCCCGGAATACCAAAAATAACATCAAAACATGAAAATCACGTCGGATTCAAGCCTAAGAACTTTGAAATTTCTAAAATCCACCAACGATGCCGAAACTATCCAAAACACATCCGATTGACCTGAAATTTTGCAGACATATCCAAAATAACATTATGAATCTGTTCCAACTTCCGAAATTCCATTCCGACCCTGATAGCCTATTTTTCACTGCCGACCGAAAATCACCAAAACCTAACTTTTGCCAATTCAAGCCTAATTCTACACCGGACATCACAGAAGTATTTCGAACACACTCCTAAGTCCCAAATCACCTAACGAAGATATCTGAGCCATAAAATCCATATTCCGAGGTCGTTTACCAATAAGTCAACTCTCAGTTGACTTCTCCCAATTGTTGAGCATGATATCTGGGCCAATTAGTTGCACATCGACACGACTAGTGCCTTCACCAGACTGGATCATATTCACTTCAGAGAACATCTGGCTGAATCAATGGCAAATTTCATCAATATTTTCCTGCGCCAAGGAATGTTGACCTTCTTAGAGTCGTGGCTTAAAGCCTGATAGACAATGGACTCACACCCTTCCTTGGCCTCAATACAATGGATTAACGGGTCTTTATAAATGGATGACTCGTCTTCCCCATGAACAATAATTTCTTGCCTGTCATGTTCGAATTTGAGCATCTGATGCAAAGTGGATGGCACAGCTCGGGCCGTATGGATCCACGGCCTTCCAAGAAGAAAGTTATAAGAATTGTCCATGCCCACTACTTGGAAGACAATTTCGAAGTCAACCGGCCCAATCATCATGGTGAGGTTGATCTCCCCAATGGTATCTCTCGCTGAGCCATCAAAAGCCCGGATATGGACATTTCTGGGTCGGATTCTGTCTGTATTGATCTTCATGCTTTACAAGGTGGAGAGAGGGCATACATCTATGCTTGAGCCTCCATCAAAAATGACTCGTTTCACGTAGTGCCCCTCACATTTAACAGTCAAGTGCAAAGCCCTATTGTGCCCGACTCCTTCTTCGGGGAGTTCATCATCAGTAAAGGTGATTCTGCTCACCTTAAAAAATTTGTTAGCCATCTTCTCTAACTGATTGACTGTTGTCTTCTCTGAGACATGTGACTCGTTCAGGATCTTGATTAACACACGAGCATGCTCTTTTGAATGTATGAGCAGAGATAGTAGAGAAATTTGGGCAGGAGTCTTTCTCAGCTGGTCAATGATTGAGTAATCCTGAACTTTCATCTTCTTCAAAACTCTTCTGCCTCTTCTTCAGTGACTGGTTTCTTTATTGGCAATTGGCTTTCTCTAATTTGCTTGGCCTTCCTCAACTCTTCTTGAGAGTAACACCTCCCCGATCGAGTCAAACCTCCAGTTTCCCCCACTTCTTCTATGATTTCCTTGCCTTTGTAGGTCATCACAGTTTTGTTGTAGTTCTAAGGAATGGTTTTCGTGTTTGTCACAGAGGATTGCAAGGCAGGTTTGATCATGATCGGCTCTGTTATACCCTTCATACCACCCTGATTCTGCTTTGTGTTGGGGTAGCCTCCAAGGACATAAAACCTTGGGCTCGGAACACTGGAGCGAACTTCCAATCTCGAGACCTTGGGAACAAATAAAGTTACCTTTTCTAAGCTTGGGGCGCCTTTCACAATCAACAGAACGTCTCGTCTTGGACTGACTTCCAGTTTGGTTCCCTCTTGCATCGTTCCTGCTGTCGTTTCAGATCGATCAGCCGGCTTGCATTCTTGATCTCGGCCAATCATTCCCACAAAGTGAACATCATTATGTACTGGCAAGGGGTTGTTGGTCACATTAGGAGGGCCCTCGTCGTTTGTCACTACAATCAGTTTTTCAGCAATTAGTCTTTCTATGGCTCTTTTCAGAGTCCAACAGTCATCAGTGCTATGTCCCAGGGCACTTGAATGATATTCGCATCTAGCATTTTCTTGAAACCCATGTGAGTCAGGATTCATGTGGTGGGGAGCGATGGGTCCGATCATGCCTATTTGCTTCAGCTTCTGGAATAAACTAGAGTATGATTTAGCCAATGGAGTGAATTTTTCCGCCGGCCTCTGCTCTGGACCATAATCCTACCTTGGACGAGCATTGTAGGGTGCCCAAAAATTTTGCTGTTGAGGTTGGGGGATCCTTGGAGCTGGTGCCCGTACTTGCTGATTGGGAGGCCGAGCATAGGATTGAGCATTGAAAAATATATACGGTAGTGGACCCACAAAGTATTGAGGAATTGGTGGAGGATAATAATGTTGAGGGTAGCTGGATTGCCCTTGATGAACTTGCACATAAGGGTGCGATGCCCCTCTTTGAACTTCCCTGGATCCCAAAGTCATCATGGACCCTTCATCTCTATTCTTTCTATTTGCCAAACTTCCCGACCCATTTTGGATAGCTTGAGTAGTAGCTTTGAGAGCAGCTTGACTTACAATTCTGCTAGTCTTGAGGCCATTTTCGACCATCTCCCCTATTTTAATTGCTTCTGCAAAAGGTCTACCCATCATGGACATCATGTTCTGAAAGTAATCAGGATCTTGAGCCTCCAGAAAAATAGCGATCAACTCATGGTTATCCATGGGTGGCTTAACTCTAGCTGCTTGCTCCCTCCACTTGATTACATACTCCCTAAAGCTTTCAGTCAGCTTCTTCTTCATATTGGACAGGGAAATGCAATATGGTGAAATATCTATGTTGTACTGGAATTGTTTGATGAAGGCCTGATCCATGTCGTCCCAGACATGCCAATGAGAGATATCTTGGTCAATGAACCATTCTGAGGCTACCCCCGCAAGACTTTCCCCAAAATAAGCCATCAACAATTCTTCTTTTCCACATGCACCCCTCAGCTGGTTGCAGTACCTTTTCAAGTGGGCGATGGGGTCGCCGTGTCCATCATACTTCTCAAATTTTGGGGTCTTGAACCCTGGTGGCAAATGGATGTGAGGGAACATGCATAGATTACTGAAAGATACACTTTTGTGACCACCTAGTCCTTGTATTCTCTTTATGTTTTGTTCAAGACTTTTCATCTTCCTGGCCATTTTATCTAGCTCAACTGTCTTGGCAGGCTTTTCATTTTCCACCGGGGACTCGTACTGAGGAGTCTGGTTGTATGGAGTCGAGACCCTGAAATCCATATTTGGAGAGTAGTATTGGCCATCACAAGCATGAGATGGTGGCTCGTTGTTTGGGCTCGTCACAGGAGGTGGTGGCGGTATTGTATATACCGGCGCGCCAGACACGACAAGAGGGGTGTTCCTGACCGATGCGGATGGAGGTCGCACATTAGAGGTTCCAGGAGTGTCATTGAAGCTATAGTTTGGCACATACCCTGGTGGTAGAATGTGATCGCTCGTTGCATGGAGCGGTGGTTGAGTAGCGAGGGGTACAGTAGAAGTTCCTTCTGAGGGACCCTGAGGCGGAGGCTGACCGAAGACCCAAGCCTGATATACATCAGATAGTTGTTGTTTTAATCTTCTTACTTCCTCCGACTCTTGCTCAACTGACTGACCGTGGGGGTCGTCACTAACCAACTCGATTTCATCATTATTAGTCATTGGTACCTTTCCTTTAGATTTGGTGAAGTAATGATGTGTTGCCAGTTTCACCACAAACCAATCACCTTAAGCTTACTATATAAGAGACATCAAACGTGTTAGGGTTAAGCATTTTACATATATAAATCACACGTAATATGACATGTTCTTAAAATTATCACCATTTCTAACATACTTTTGGAAGGCTTCATGTTTCATCCCGGCTTATAAGGCTACTTCTTATTAACGCTCTCAATTTTTTTATTTTTTATTCTTTCTCTCTTTCTCATTTTCTTTTTCGCTTCTCTTTACACTCACCTCATTTTGTTCCCTTATTGAAATATTTCGATCGAACCTCTTAGGGGTTGCCTACGTATCATGTCACCGCATGAATCATATCATCATGTAGTTCAGGGACACGGCCCTCTCTTTTTTTCTTTTTTTCTTTTTTTTTTATACAAAACAAACATTTTTGGGTTCTTTTTCGAATTTTTTTTTCTAAAACAAAATTTTTTCATTGATTTTCATTTTTTGATACAAGACTTAATAACAAGAATTACATAAAGATGACCATTTAAACAAAACCAGACTTGACTCAAATAGACTTTTTAAGACAAAGGGCAAAATAACAAGACTGAAAACGACAAAAGACTCTTACATACTCAAAGACCACAAAGAAACAGTCAAAATGCCAGCTAAAAGAAGATCTAAAATTCTTCAAGAGAATCCACCAGGATTATTGTAGTCATGGAGCTTATTCCTGCGGCTGACCCCCAACGTCGCGGTATATTCTCTCTAAATCTGCAGATATGTGACGAGCGACGTTCAATGATACTTCAACAAATTGTTCGGGCATCATTCCCTGACAACTCCTGCAAGCTCGGGAGGTATATGTGGCTACCTCGAGGATCTTTCCCTTAATGTGTTCCTGAGCCAAGTGAAACTCTTGATTTTGTTGACCACGGGTCTCAGCTAGATCCAGTGCATCACGCTCGCGCTCCAAGGCCATACCTCTTTGGCGCCGAATTTCTAGTGACTCCCCCTCCAACCGATTTATCATACTTTGGTAGTGATGTCTTTCTATTTCAAACTCCGCGATCTGGTGCTCCTTGCTTGGCTCAACTCCCCCTATCTGATCCCTCAGACCTTGTATTAACGGAGCAAAACCTCTGCGCTCATGATCACGAACAACCTTGAACTGGGCTTCTCTTTCTTCCTGTTGTTGAGCGGTAGTGATCACTTTTTCCTGCCTAATTTGAGCTTTGAGTGCTCGCCTCTCTTGTTCCCACTTAGCCTTTTCCCGCTCGAAATCAACCTGTTGTATGTCCATGTTTGTCTCAAGAATGCCTTTATCTTCTTGTAAAATGTCATTACGGGATTGGAACTCTAATGTTACTTCCCTTTTGGTTTCTCTAACTTTGGCCTCGATCTCCTCTTCCCAATCAACCGCATGCCGTATGGATCTTTCTGGCCTTTGCTCCGGGATAGCCTGGTTGTGAAACCACTCAAGGTATGGTAGGCTTACTTCCCCACGTTCACGATCAGCTACCATCTCGTCCAAATCAAAAAATCAACCACCAAACCAAACTTTTTGTGCATATGACTCCCTTGGAGGTTCCTCTACCTTGAATTCCCACACGAACGGATGCATGTCCTCAGTCGGGGGATTCTTTTGCTCTTTTCCTAGCTGGCGCATGACGCGTAGGGGTGCATAGTGTTGGAAACCTCTGAAACCCATGGGTATGAAGAACAAACAATACCTCGACATATGCATGACCCTAGCAGAAGGGAACCAATAATCGTTCCAAGTGATTCTATCAGCACTCAACGAACCGAGCAATGTCCGCCAAGCCCTCACCCCCTCTGGAAGATTACAACTTGTGGCCCTGTCTGGGTAACATCCGATGTAATTCAGCAAATTGTCACTGAAATTTATTACTATTGGATGATGATAAAGGTGCTGTATGAACCACATCTGCAGCAGAATGTTACATCCCTCGAAGTAATATTCACCCTCTTGGCAGCGGATCAAAGCTCGAAAAATATCTCCCAGAATCATGGGAAGAATGGTGTGATCCTCGCTACTTTGCAAAAATGAGACTACCGTAACTAATCGAATTCTGATGCGCCCACCACACTCTGGAAAGACCATGATCCCCAGAAATGATATCATGAACGCGAAGACTCTAAACTCCCTCCATGCATCGTAACTCAATTGGTTGACGAATTTTGTGCCTGAGAAGTTTTCAAACCCTTTCTCGTCCCCAAACTTGTCATAGAAATATTCCAACGGAACCCAACTTCGTCCAGGCAACCCATTGGAATTCGACGGAGGCATAACTTTTTCAAAAAGTTGTTCACACCAATTTTTCTCGGAGCAACAGGCTTTTTTCCACGAAGGTCCCTCCCTAATCCGGTAAACCCACCTAATTCTTCCAATGTAGGCGTCATTTCACAATCTTTGAACCTCAAGACATTGTTCAGGGGGTCCCAAAAACCTACTAAAGCCTTGATTAAATCTCTGTTAGGCTTAATCCCCATGATGTTTTTTTGGAACTTGAGGTGCTTAAATACTTGATTCCGTTCCCATGTCGCAAAACTAGCACACCAATTACAGAGACTACTCGGGGTCTTATCTCTTATCAAGAACATAGGAGGTGTCTCGTCCCTTACCCTTTTCTGATTGCTTCTTTGTGGAGAATTCATGGTGAACCTAAGAATAAGATAAAAAGGGGGTCAGGACTTTCCTAAGCTATATGAAATTCTGATTATTCCTTTTTATTTATTTATTTATTACTCTTTTTTTTAGAAAAAAAAAACGCCATTTAGGACTCGATCTATTTACTATTTTTGAAATTAGCACACACAAAAAGTAGGTAAATGACTATTATTATGAAAACGGCCTTTTGATTCTTTCACAAAAGTCTTAAAGAATTTCTCGATAAAAACGGCTAAGCATGGAGACAAAAATAATATATAAAAAAAAGGCAAAATAAACAAAATGGCTACTTTAACGAAAACGTCCCTTCGGTACTCCCGAGAGAGGTTCAAAGGTTGTCTCGGCATATATAACCAGACAACAATAGCATTTTTTCAGGAAACTTTTATGCACATGCGGAATTTTAAGCCCTTTTTTTTTGTTGAAAAATGTGGGTTGAACCAGATGGTAGTTGCCTACGTATCATGTGAGAACATGAATCAGATCTTGCGTAGTTCGGAAAGATCAGGAATAAAGAAAATAAACTAACTCTTTTTTTTGAATTTTGAATTCTTTCGTTTTTAATTTTCGAAAGAAAGACTATAAAGGAGAAAGAAAATATTTTTTATTTCGATTTTATTTTTTTTTCATTCTTTTTTTCGGTGAATTTCGAAAGAAATTTTTTTTTTGGATTTTTGGACTTTTATGTTGAAATTATGAAAGAAAGACTTCTAAAGAAAATATTTTTTGAGTCTTGAATTTTCTTTTCAACTTTCAAAAGAAAAAAAAATTCTAAAGAATAATGAAAAATGTTTTTTTTTCCTGGATTTTTAGAAGAAATTAAAAGAAAATATTTTTGGACTTTTTTTTTAGAAATTGGGGAGTCAAAGAGAGACTTTTCTAAAGTATGAAGTAAGAGAAAATACTTTTGGATTTTTGAAAATTGGGGCGCAAAAGAAAGACTTTCATAAAGAAGGAAGTAAAGGAAAATATCTTTTTGAATTTTGAAAAATTGCGGTCTAAAACAAAAAACTTTCTACCGAAGGAAGTAAAGAAAATGTTTTTGAATTTTTCTTTGAAAATTGTGGGTTGGACCCGATAAAGGTTGCCTACGTATCTCACATCCGGCGAGAATCACACCCGTGTAGTTCGGTGAAACTGAGTATTTTTCTCTTTTGATTTTTATGAAAATTTATCTTTACACCTCACGCCAGACTACAAAATAAAATATTAGTAAAAAAAAATATTATTTATACTAAACTAGGAGAATGATTTTTTTTTATTAATTCCGCTCAACTATTTTCTAAAGCCGGTCAACAACGCAATCAAGCCTTCCAAATGATGTAACAAGTAGCACATAAGTGGACATGATGGTCTCAAAGAGGATACCTGTCTTATACGGACCCGACCCATGTGTCGAGTTTCGCTAAGTTAAATGTACGTGATGCAAATAAAGCGAACCTACTAGGGATATCCGGCATGAGGTTTGTTCTTCTAGGTTTAAATCCTAGTGGAGAATGTATCTAGACTGGCTTACTCGAGCGGACAACTCGAGCCGAGGAGGGTCAGTATACCGGTAGCATTGCTTTCCGGCTTAACTGGTGGTGCCCCCCGCNAGTGGTGCTCCCCGCCTAAAATATGTGTGACTAAAATCCTTCACCGGGTGACGAGCACCTCGTCTATCTCAAAGAAAGCGGGCTATGTCAAGCGAATGCCCAATTTTTAATTTCAAGAAGACTCGGAGGGGTGCGTGAGGAGACAGTTTATATAAACAGTTCAATAATATCAAAGTGGTAAAAAGCAGACAAGTAGCACATTGAGCCAAAAATAAATCATAATATATACAAAATTAATAAAGCCAAATAAAAAGTCAATATGTACAAGCTCGAATTCTATTTGTTCCCCAGCAGAGTCGCTAGAGCTGTCACACCCATTTTCTAACCCCCAAAAGATATGGTGCTTATGGATTGTGGGTTAGAGAGTTTTTCCAATTAAATTGACAATTTTGAAATAGGGATTATTTTTGTTATTCAGAGTCGCCACTTGGAATTGATTTTTGGTGTTCCAAGTCAACTTTTATTTGAATCCCTAGTCAAAGGAACGTTTGACTCCTTTTTTATCGGTCCTCGAAAATAAAATTCGGATAAGGAATTCTGTTGACTAGGGAGAAGGTGTAAGGCATTCCCCGAGTTCCATGGTTCTAGCACGGTCGCTTTATTGACTTAAAACTTGGTTTTAATTAATTTTGGATAAACTGTGCTTTATATGATTTTCATGTTTTACTTATCTACTGTTATTTCTTGAAAAAAATTAATTTGAAAAATATTACGTTGTCATAGCCACACTACGCAAGCGAATGCATGATCGAAAATGAAATTAATTAACTTATTATAATCGTTCCTCGCAAGCGAATCCGAAATTATGACAACTAATTAGTTGTTAGAAAACACTACATTTGTGCTTGAGGAAATTATTTTTTTGAAAATTATTAAAAGTTACTATCGTGCTACGCAAGCGAATCCGCGACTGTGGCAAAAGGATTAGAAATTAATTAACGCTATTGTGTATAGTATAAGATTATTGAATTAAATTATTAAAAGTTAATATCACGCTATGCAAGCGAGTCCGTGAATGAAAAAATTAAAACGCGCCTACTAGTTGCCTAGCGTTTAAATTAATTATTAAGGAGATTAAATTATTACAAAAAAAATATTCACCAGAAAAGACTATAATGCTACTACGTTTGTTTAACCAAATATGACATTTAAACTTGGGCTAGCTTATCAATTATTGGCATTGGGCTTGCTGAAGTTATTAACAAAAAATTGGCCTTCTTTATTGAAAGTATGGGTTTGCTATATTAAAAGGAATGGACCAGCAAACTTTGTTTGAATTGGGCTGTAGAAATTCAGATTTTTATTTGGCCCACATAATTATTTTATAAAAAAGAAGAAAGGGACAGCATACTTAACATGAAATGGGCCTAGCAGAGAGTGTTTACAAAGAACAGGCCAACTGAACTATTGTTTTCATGGGCCTGGCGAATTTGATTTTATTTTGCCCAAATAATCTGCAGTTCCAATTTACTAATAATGCCCAACAAGATTAGTTATGCACAAATTTATATATACTATTTATTCAAATCCAAATTCTCTTTTATTACTTACAAAAATCTACCTCTATTAAATATTACCACATCATCTAATGCTAACTTAAACAAGAAGTAAATTATAATTAAACTTACACACCTCTAATGCCCAATTTCAGTTAAGTAAGGCGAAACTAACACGTTTATCATGCCAAACTCTCCAAACTTCAAATTACTTCATTTGACTAAACATTTATTTTTTTTCCTCTTTTTTGCTTCAAACATCCAATGAATATAAAAGAAATGGCAATAACTCAATGTAGAAGTATATTAATGATAAGAATGAAGTAGAAGAGATAAAGAAATGCCCTTAAAACTTTAAAATGACAATATTTGTTTAACATTAAAACTTAACAAGACAAATAACCATATTCTCACGTTTTTTATCACAAGTTACATTGCAAAGATTAAGAGAAATACCTAGTTTGCAGAATTTCAGAATGCAGCAACAGAGAAAATGAAGCTCGGCACCAAATGACCGCAGATAGCAACAATAAACAACAGCAAATCAGCAACTTTTGACCCGAGAAACAATCCAGGAAAAACCCTTAACTTAGTAACTTTTAAAGAAGAAGGATCCCAACAATCAAGTTCAACACTCTTAGGCCTGTGAAAGGTCTTGCAAACAGAGAACTCACTCCCAAAAGATCAAACACTTTCAGCTTACTACTCAGTGTTCAGATACTATTTTTACTCTTAAAGTTGTGTTCTTTTTGTGTGTCAAATATGTCCAACCATATGTGTTAGAGAGTGTGTCTTTTATAGGATAAGAGGGAATACATTCATCATTGAAAATCTGTCCATAGGACATATTTCTCACCAAAAATCTGCTTTAACTATTCAAAGGACACACTTTGGGTTCAAAAATCTGCCTAAAGGACAATTTTTTACCAACTATGAAATAATAATGGGAGCAGCATACTCCCGACAGCCTTTAATAAGTAAAAAGTAGCTACACAAGTACCCTACTCTTATGATCAAATATATCTACTCTTCAGCTTTTTAGCAAATTAATGCCAAACCAAAATGAGTAACAAGTAACTAGAACTTATTTAAACTACCACAAACATGTAACTAAACTTAATACTGAACCATTAATCAATAAAGAGAACTTAAAACCTAATGACTAAAATCAAACCAAGAAAGATACATGTTAACAGAGAAAACAGCTTAGTGAAAAAGTTTGACTAAGCGAAGACGAAACTGAAAGCTAGATAGAAAACGAACTAGAATCGACCAATAACAGAACTTACACTACTACAATAACTACAATAAATTAGTAGGCAACATAAAACAGAAACCTAAAGAGAGGATTAAGGTTCCAGTTACAGTCCAAAAACTTTGAAACTTCAGTTAAAGTTTAGAGGCATAACGACACATGACAACTAACACTATTGATTATGAACTGACCAACAATTAATCAACAAAATAAAACTAATAAAAAACTAACACAAAGAACGACTCAAAAGTATCACATACGAATCAGATCAATGTAACCAAACTAAATGAATAATTAGTCAAGAAGCAAATCAATTGATCTCGGTCTCGTATGATACAACAAAACTAAAAGATGTGAGCAACTAAAAGGCTAACCGGAATCGACATACAACATCATGAAAATAATAGCAACTCGACATATCACTGCTCAAATGTATACGAACAACATAAACATGAATGAAAATTAAACTCTAAGCCTGATGCCAAATCAACAAAAGAAAACAAACGGAAGAAGAGAAAAAAAAAATCAGAAAATAAAAAGAGGGAGTAGGGTTTTACCATACGAGGCATCCGATGATAACTTGAGCAATAAAAACGTGTCGAAAACTCGAGCAACAATTGTACGACCTTGAAACACTCATTTCACTCCGCCAAATGCTAAAACAAAGGGATTCCAGCATTATGCCGGAAGGAAAAGAGGGTTCTTGGGTCGAAGAAGCAAAGATGGAGAAGCAGTGGCGACAGAACATTGAGGTGGTTGGACGGCGGTGGTTGGAGTTTTGGGTCAGGACCAATATGAAAGGATAGAGTGGAAGGAGATCTATCCATCCATGTATGCATTGTAGGGTGGTGGTGGCCGGAGCTTCAGTAATTGGGGGGAAAAAAGGAGGCGACTAGGTTTTTTTTTTTTAGATCTAAAATTCATGGAGTTTGAGCTAGTTTTGAGGGGTTTGGGTTGGAGATTTGGAAAGAAGAGGTTGAGATAAGTAGGAGATGAAATTTTGGTGGTGTTTGGAGCACCACCGGCGGCGGTGCACGGTGGTGACAGTAGGGGGGGGGGGAGGGGGGAGCTTGAGAGAGGGTGAGAGAGAGAAGAGAGAAGGGGATGGTTTTAGGGTTTGGAAAAATAGGAAAAAATCTAGTTTTTTAGCTTTTATATTTTAGTTAGGGATAAATTTTGACCATTAGATTAAGATGGAATGAATGGCCATGATGGATTTTCATCTACTTACCAAAAAGAAACTACGTCGTTTTAAGTCCTCCCATAGCAACCCCTTGTCTTGCACTCTTGGCAACTTTCTCTTTCAAATTTGGCTCAATTCTCCTAATTCTACTTATTAAACTAAATTTACACACATAAATTAATTAATTAAATAATTTATCCAAATGATCCATTAACTAGATTAATTCACCAACTGAATAGCTAGTTAATTCCTAAAATTCACAAATGAAGAAAGAACTAATTTTTTGGTATTTTTTATGACAAATTCAATTAAAAATGCACAAAAATATAAAAAAAATAATGATTGAAGGAGAATTAACATTTACAACTTTAGGAGCATTTAAATGGTGCAAAAATTAGGTATTCACACACACACACACACACACACACACACACACATATATATATATATATATATATATAATTAAATAATGTTTTTGAACTATTAAAAAAATAAAAAAGAAAAAAAATAAGTTTCTAAAAATAATGAATGTTAATCTCACTGAGCTAGCTCATTAAATACAGAAATCCCGCTCCACATAAGTCTTTATATGTCTTATTTTGATTTATGAGACATGGAATATATATCTTATGAAAATTATTATTATCTTTATTACCAAATACAATAAACAAATAACAAAAAAAAATACTTTACAATAATTATTCAAAGATAATAAAGCAAATTACAGAACTTGTATCTTTTGGTCCATTAGAAATTTGTGATGAAAGAGATAGAACTATAGCTCCTAGAAAATTATTGTTGAATAACAATATAAAATTTTAAATAGCTAATATTGAAATACAAAAAATAATATAATACGATATGAAAAATATAGGGAGCTATCATTTACTGAATGAATATAAAAAGAAAGAAAAATTATAATGGCAACTTTTTTTGAACACCTTTTGTCATATGTTATATCCTTGTTGCTTCAACTTAACTTTTTTAGCAATTGAACTTTTCATACTATATGTTATACTATATTTTGCTCTATTTTCTTATTTATTTCACGGCAAATGCTTTTAATGTGTAAAACAATTTGTGTACCTCAAGAGTTTTATCAACTCGACAAATAAGTTTATTTATATAATAATTTTTGAAACAAAATTGAATTGACGTTTTTGCTGCTTTATTAATTCAAAAATTTAATTATTTGTTGAGAGTTCATGCTTTTATGATAGCATAGAAAATGTAAATTATTTTCAAACTTTTCCTACTCGAGCATAATATTATTCTCTTTATCGGCTTATGTAATATTGAAAATTATATTTAATAATTAAATTAAATAATTAATCAGGTACAAAACCTCTTGCTTTATTAATAATAGACCTGTCAAAACGGGCCAGGCTAGCCTAAGCCAAAGCCTCGTGGGCTTTTAAATTTGGTGTGCTAGGACGGGCCGACCCTCCATATGAAACGGCCTTAAAATGGCCGGCCCAACCCAGCCCTAAGAGGGACAAGGGTTAGGGCGGGTCAGCCCTTCAATTATTTTTAGAAAAAAGAATTTCTTTAAATCCTTTTAAAAAATCGTGATATAGTCGATTAATCATGTAAACAACTTCTGTTTTTCCTAAGATTTAGGAATTGCTTCAATAAGTTTATATACTGAGGTTTTTTAATTTAGGATTAACGTCATTTGCTGATTTCATTATAATACATAAAAAAAATTTAAATTTTTTTAAATTTGCTAGTGGGCAATTTTTTCTTTTAAATTGATCTTCTTCTACACTAGAGAGCAATTTAAATATTAATAATATATTAGAGTAATCTAAACTGAACATTGGCCATTTAAAGTAATATTTTCTTTTGACAAAAAGTTATTATTGGCCACCTAAAACTTTTCGATTTCGTTATTAATTAAGCAAAAGAAAAAACTAACTTTGGCATATTACGTGCATGTCAAAAATCTAAATTTTAGTTGATATGGAAGAGTAAATGAGCAATATAGGGTTGGAAAATTGGGATTATAGTTAATAATTTTTTTAGTTTATACTGTTTTAATATTAAATATTTAATAGTTGATTAATTTTGGCCCACGGGCCGGCTCATGCCTAGCCTCAGTCAAGCCTCAAGGGCCAACGGGCGGGCTTATAAGTCTTAATTTTAAATAGGATCAAAAAATTCTAGCCCGATCGTACCCTAATAGCAGGTTGGATTGGAGTGGCCTCGTGGGCCAAGCCCATTTTGACGGTTCTAAGTAGTAACAATATATAAAAACAACATCTTGTTGTTATTATAGATTCCCTAAAAAGAACAATAAATGTGAACATATTTCTATGCAAATTACCGTAAGGAAATATAAGGAAAAGAACGTAATTCTCTTTTTTCTCTTAAATAAAATCCATTTTAAAGTACTTAATATTAGAATTTCTTAGTTAATTCAACAAGGAAAAATCTAAAATCAAAATTTTAGTTTATTTTTAAAGTCCTAAATATTAGGATAATAATTAAATGACTATTTTGTCTAGTGTGAACATTATTTTAAAAGGTAAAAAAGGCGAACGACATTTTTGTCACGACCTAAAATCCATAAGGTCGTGATGGCGCCGGACATCATTGTCAGGCAAGCCAATCATTAATTAATTGAAATAATTTCTTGTTTTAGCATTTATGAAAATCATTACCTTTCACTTATTACATAATAACTAAATAGAATATGTTAAGTAAATACAATGGTTTAAATAGTCTTATTTTAGCAAATATATATCCCAACACATCCCAGAAAGCAATTTCTAAGAATTTATACAATCATCACAAAGCTTGTCCGAAATACAAATTGGACAAGGAATTTAAAATGAAAATAAATACAATAGGGGGAGACTCTGTCAGCTGCGGATCGCTTCCGGATGATGCAACTCGCCTAAATCTCCAAATTTGCCACATCACTATGAAAGTACCTGTGCAATAAAAATGCACAACAAGTGTAGCATGAGTACGAAAATAAAGTGTACTCAGTAAGTCGTCCGCTTAATCTCAGAGAGGTAGTGACGAGAGGTCGAATTAGACACTTGCAAGAGATCAATTTAGTATATTCGAGTGTGACACTAACCATGATTATCATAGGCAATTTCTTAAGAACAAGAATAAATAATATCAACTCCTTCCACATTTAACACTTTAAATCTTCGTCATATTAATAACAATTAATCGACATGAGTGATTCAATCAAATAACAAATAATCAACCGGAAGGAACAACTTCTTCCAAAAATCTTTAATAACTTTAAATCTCTGTCATTTCAGTTGACAACTTAAAATTCCAAGCCAGTAATCAGGAAAAATCACAGAAAATACACAGTAAATATCATGCGCAAGCAATGCCGAGGGTCGAACGACACGGACCAACAATAATAAACTGTGCACTGCCGAAGGGTCGAACGACTCGAACCATAGATGCATCTATTTTTTTCCACTCGCGAATCGATCATGCGACGCGGTCAACATAATAATAATAAGGCTAGCCTGCTCCATATCATACCTGCGACTCAGGTGCTCATATGTACACATATTCACATAATAAATCCGCATTTTCATCAAGAAAGCAGTTTCTCAGGAAAGTGGTAATACTCTTCTTAAAGGAACATGAAATATAGCCTTTAAATCTTTGTTTTGAAACTCATTTGCTAAGTTTAATAATATTCCATAATATAACCCTATCAGGTACACTATTATCCACAGAGGTATAAATTCTCTTTCTAGATGATTAAGAAAATGAACTCAAGTCTTCTTTAGATATTCAATAACGATTTCGATTATATTAGCAGTCTAATATTACAGGCAGGATCACATGTACAACACGTAAGGCATGTTAGTGGTTATTAGACTACCCGGACATGGCATAATAGTAGCTACGCACGGACTCCCGTCACCTCGTGTGTACGTAGCCCCCGAAGATAATAGCACATACTTAATTAGTTTACCTAGGGGGACAATTCCCCCTCACAAAGTTAGAAAGGAGACTTACCTCGCTCCGAAATTCCATAACCGGCTTCCAAGCCCTTCCGACGACTCCAACGGACGCACAACGTCCCAAAACTATCCAAATAACGGCAAACCAATGAAAATATACTCTAATATTTGCAACAATTCCAAATTATATAATCTCCCAACCCGCTCAGTGAATTGACCAAAATATCCCCGGGCCCACTTGCCCGGAAATCCAAAATTTCTCGAAGATATATTCTACCCATAGCTTTATTAGTTCAAATATACAATTTACTCTAAATTCCATGCTCAAATTCGTGATAGAAATCCAATTTATAAAATTTCTAGGTTTTCTTCAATATTTTCCAAAATTTTCCATAATTTTCATGTATAATTCCATGCAATAACCTTGTATATAACTTAGAAACATGAAGGAATTACTTACCTTGTGATCCTTGACGAAAACCCTCTCCAAATCCTCCAAACCAAAAGGAGATTGAAGGAAATGACCAACAATCTCGATTTTAAAACATTCTGCCCAGACCATTTTTCGCACCTGCGATCAACTCTCGCACCTGCGATTCCGCAGGTGCGACCAAACCTCTGCACCTGCGGCTTTCCTCAGCTCAAGCAAACTTTGTGCCTACGCCCCATACCCCACATCTGCGACTTCATAGGTACGGAAATATCATCGCACCTGCGCTCCCAACCAGACCACCACTTCTTCGCACGTGCGGCGCCATAGACGCACCTGCGGCCAAAGCCTCGCAGGTGCGGTCACACCAGATGACAGCAATTCCAGCTCCTCTTCTAACTTCAACTATTGATCCGTTAACCACCCGGAATCCACTCGAGGCCCCCGGGACCCCCTCCAATTATACCAACCTGTTCCAAAACATAATGCGGACTTGATAGAGGCCTCAAATTACATCAAACAACATCAAAACCACGAATCGCACCCAAATCCCAACTTTATGAACTTAGAAATTTCTAATTTCTACATCTGATGCCGAAACCTATCAAATCACGTCCGATTGACCCCAAATTTTGCACACAAGTAATATTCGACATTATGGACCTGCTCCAACTTCCGGAATCGCATTCCGACCCCGATATCAAAATCTTCACTTCCGGTCAGATTTCTTCAAAACCCTCAAATTTCTATCTTTAGCCAAATGACTTCAAAATGACCTCCGGACATCCGAATTCACTTCCGATCGCGCTCCCAACTCCAGAATCGCCATACAAAGCTATTCCCAGACTCAAAATCCCAAACGGACATCAATATCACTGAAATGTGCTTCAAGCCAAACTTAGCAAATTCCTTCAAAAATGCTGACTTCCCCAATATATGCCTAAACGCTCCCGGGTTATCCAAAACCCGATTCGGACATACGCCTAAGTCCGAAATGATCATACGAACCTGCAGGAACCTTCAAATCCGGATTCGGGGGTCGTTTACTCAAAATTCCAATCTTAGTCAATTTCTCCAACTTAAGGCTTCTGAAATGAGAATATTCTTTCCAAACCAACTCTAAACTTTCCGAAATTCAATTTCGACCACGCCTACAAGTCATAATACCTGAAATGGAGTTGCTCGCAACTTTAAACCGCTGAATGACACGCTAGAGCTTAAAACGACCGGTCGGGTCGTTACATTCTCCCCTACTTAAACAGAAGTTCGTCCACGAACGTGCTAAGAACTGCTCTGGAGTTATCTTAAATCACTGTTTAACAGTCGGAGCACCTGCCCGTGCTACCACAACCCAGTTGAGTACATTAGCTTGATCAAATATGAAGATTTCTTCTTTTATCCATATAATAAGCTCAGAATCCAGTTCCAACACTTTAAATCTCTCTGCCAGGCCTAGCTCCAATATATAAAAACCGTATCAACTACCACACGATATACCAGAACATGACTGCATACCTTTGTTTAATTAGCACCACGCACCGCAAAATTCATCATCTAACCACAATGACGTTCTCTGAACCTTAATAGCCAAAATTTCACGAATCTGATGCTCATGATGTACCTCATAACAAATCTACATACATCCTGCTATAATCTGATGATACCACCACAACGGAGGAGATGTGTACAAATTCATACCCAACTGCAGAGTTAACAAATCATTGAATACCTCATCTTGACTAGAATCATCACCTCATTATGAACCTGAATAATGATATTTGTTCTTTAATATACACTTCACATAACCTTATCGCACTGATCCCTGATCTGATAATCTCGTCTCACCCAGTATGAACTACTCATACAACATATCACCCCAAACATGACCAACAACCTCACATGATACCACATCCCGCCAATAGGCCATAACTCGAACATGATAATAAAAAATGACTCAGGAAGGGACTATTCAACTCACGCAACTAATATGAACTTTTCTTAGAAAATAGGAAGTAGAACATAAGAAAAATAAATATAGTAACCTTACTCATCATCACATTGTTGGGCGTGCAACCCGATCCAAATAACATACCCGTGGCGACGTGCCACCCGATCCACACATAAAATTTACATAAGAAGATATATACAGAGCTGATTTTCTCACTATTACAAATTACTGAATATCGATCATAAGCACGCTAAGTGCATAATACCATCCTGGGGAGACTGATAAAGCCGTATGCTACAAAAGTCAAGCACAACTGAGGTGCGATATATATAGATATACACTTTGGATCTCAAGAGCTATCCTGCTCACGTAACATCCCCACTATAGGGGACCTCAACACATAGAAAATTATCAAGCCATTTCACAACTCACATGGCACAATCATAATATCACATGAATTTGATGAATATCGAAAATCTACTATTCTAATACCTTTCCATGAAAAAGCGCTCTACTGAACTGAACATATCTGGCTCATACGGAGCCCATAATCATATTCAAATCCATCCACAAATATCGAGTCTACCTTGCTCGCACCAAACTAAGCTAATAGCTTTATCTGGGTCCATATTAACCCACTTTCTCTCATAATACACGAGAACAACCATCATCACTGGGACAAACACCCCATAATCCACAATCAACTGAACCGAACGCCCTCCAGGCATAAATTCTCAAATAAGCAATGTTGCACTTCCTTATACTTGGTCTGAATCTTCAACCAATCAGGAGACTACATGTCACACTTATAAAATCTTCCTGCGGTCATGCTTCCACGACCTTCCACACAAGGCAACAAGTTTGCACATCTATACCACCGACCACACTAATGCTGCAAAGCAAATCAAGAACCCATAACTAGGATGCAAAGCCTCTTTCACCAAACACCGATCTCAGGTGACACTGAAGACAACACCAGCTTACTCTAAACATTCAAGTTCCTTATTCTTTCTCATCCGAGCTCATGACATCCTTGTTAACACCGAACCACAATCTCGATTCTTACTCCCAGTTACATACTGCTTACTGCACCTAACTTGCCAATATGAGGTAGCGCAAGAATTCCATCATAACTTTTGAACCACCAATAGGGTGAAAACTTCATCATATAGAGACATTTTACTTAACTCAATTCAAGAGTACCATCTCAACACACGAGTGAATTCTCACAATCATCCAACATGAAAATCTTTAAGAAGTAGTCTATACTACCATAACCCTTCCGGGATCCGCCTACACCTAACAACCATAGAACTCAAATGCTCCAACATGAAATCCATTACGACGGCCGACAAGCCCCGCACACACCGGCACAAACCACATGCATAACTTAATCACATCGAAGGAACTGATCATTGCCGTAAATGTGCCATTTCAACCATGGCTAATCAATCTATCTTCTTTTAATCATCTTCAATTGCCTCAGGAATAATAGCAACTTCCTTTAACTCATAGCAAACTCAACCATCACTCATCCCAAGTGACCTTGATTCACGAGAATATGCTGCCTAAATCCCGCGACCCGTCTCATACCCTCCTGATATTCTTTGTACAATCTGGAGTTTATTTCTCTCACTCCTCCAATACTATCATGCACGCTGAAACATATCATAGAACCCCAACCATTTTCCTTTTCTCAGGAATTACGCTGCATAAGCTCAATCCTCGATCATACTGCTGCCTGAAACCCTTAAAGGCCGCATTCTTAACTTTGAATTCACTAGGACCGCTATTGAGAGTCACCCACTCTGACTCGTCCCGAATACTATCAACTCCAAGGCTCTCCTAGCAGATGAACACCCTTTTAAATGAAACACGTGAACGAGTCACTATCCTTACAACTCGCCTATGCCTTAAGCATAAATTCTGAATCTTCAAAAGCCTAACCTCGGTCTAACAGGGCCAACTTTTGCACACATTCATCAAATCCTACGGACATCATTGTCAGGCAAGCCAATCATTAATTAATTGAATTAATTTCTTGTTTTAGCATTTATGAAAATTATTACCTTTCACTTATTACATAATAACTAAATAGAATCCGTTAAGTAAATACAATGGTTTAAATAGTCCTATTTTAGCAAATATATATCCCAACACATCCCAGAACCCGGTGTGAAAAGTACATGAGCAATTTCTAATAATTTATACAATCATCACAAAGCTTGTCCGAAATACAAATTGGACAAGGAATTTAAAATGAAAATAAATACAATATGGGGGAGACTCAGTCAGCTGCGGATCGCCTCCGGATGATGTAGCTCGCCTAAGTCTCCAAATCCGCCACATCTCTATGAAAGTACCAGTGCAATAAAAATGCACAGCAGGTGTAGCATGAGTACGAAAACAATGTGTACTCAGTAAGTCGTCCGTTTAACCTCGGAGAGGTAGTGACGAGAGGTCGAATTAGACAATTTCAAGAGGTAAATTTAGTATATTCGAGTGTGACACAAAGCATGATTATCATAGGCAATTTATTAAGAACAAGAATAAATAATATCAACTCCTTCCACATTTAACAGTCTAAATCTTCGTCATATTAATAACAATAAATCGACATGAGTGATTTAATCAAATAACAAATAATCAATCGGAAGGAACAATTTCTTCCAAAAATCTTTAATAACTTTAAATCTCTGTCATTTCAGTTGACAACTTAAAATTCCAGGCCAGTAATCAGGAAAAATCACAGAAAATACGCAGTAAATATCATGCGCAAGCAATGCCGAGGGTCGAACAATGGGGACCAACAATAATAAATTGTGCACTGCCGAAGGGTCAAACGGCTTGAACCATAGATGCATCTATTTTTACCCGCTCGTGAATCGATCATGCGACGCGGTCAACATAAAAATAATAAGGCTAGCCTGCTCGCGAATCATACCTGCGACTCAGGTGCTCATATGTACACATATTCACATAATAAATCCGTATTTTTATCAAGAAAGCAGTTTCTCAGGAAAGTGGTAATATTCTTCTTAAAGGAACATGAAATATAGCTTTTAAATCTTTGTTTTGAAACTCATTTGCCAAGTTTAATAATATTCCATAATATAACCCTATCAGGTACACAATTATCCACGGAGGAATAAATTCTCTTTCTAGATGATTAAGAAAATAAACTCTAGTCTTCTTTAGATATTCAATTACGATTTCGATTATATTAGCAGTCTAATATTACAGGCAGGATCACCGGTACAACACGTAAGGCATGCTAGTGGGTCCTAGACTACCCGGACATGGCATAATAGTAGCAATGCACGGACTCCCGTCACCTCGTGTGTACGTAGCCCCCAAAGATAATAACACATACTTAATTAGTTCACCTAGGGGGACAATTCCCCCTCACAAACAAAGTTAGAAAAGAGACTTACCTCGCTCCGAAATTCCATAACCGGCTTCCAAGCCATTCCGACGACTCAAACGGACGCACAACGCCCCAAAACTATCCAAATAACGGCAAACCAATGAAAATATACTTTAATATTTTCAACAATTCCAAATTATATAATCTCCCAACCCCGCTCACTGAATTGACCAAAATATCCCCGGGCCCACGTGCCCGAAAATCAAAAATTTCTCGAAGATATATTCTACCCATAGCTTTATTAGTTCAAATATACAATTTACTCTAAATCCCATGCTGAAATTCGTGGTAGAAATCCAATTTACCAAATTTCTAGGTTTTCTTCAATATTTTCCAAAATTTTCCACAATTTTCATGTATAATTCCATGCAATAACCTTGTATTTAACTTAGAAACATGAAGGAATTACTCACCTTGTGATCCTTGACGAAAATCCTCTCTTGAAGCTCCTCAAGATCGTCCAAACCAAAATAAAATGGAAGGAAATGACCAACGATCTCGGTTTTAAAACATTCTGCCAAGGCCATTTTTCGCACCTGCAATCCAACTCTCGCACCTGCAGCTTTCCTCAACTCAAGCAAACTTCGCACCTGCGCCCCATAGCCCGCATATGTGACTTCGCAGGTGCGGAAATATAACCACACCTGCACTCCCAACCAGGCCACCACTTCTTCGCACCTGCGCCGCCATAGCCGCACCTGCGGCCAAAGCCTCGCAGGTGCGGTCACACCAGATGACAGAAATTCCAGCTCCTATTCTAACTTCAAATATTGATCCGTTAACCACCCGGAATCCACTCGAGGCCCCCGGGACCCCGTCCAATTTTACCAACCTATTCCAAAACATAATTCGGACTTGCTCGAGGCCTCAAATCACATCAAACAACATCGAAACCATCAATCGCACCCAAATCCCAACTTTATGAACTTAGAAATTTCCAACTTCTACATCCGACGCCAAAACCTATCAAATCACGTCCGATTGACCCCAAATTTTGCACACAAGTGATATTCGACATTACAGACCTGCTCCAACTTCCAGAATCACATTCTGATCCCGATATCAAAATTTCCACTTCCGGTCGAATTTCTTCAAAAGCCTCAAATTTCTATCTTTAGCCAAATGACTTCAAAATGACCTACGGACATCCGAATTCACTTCCGATCGCGCTCCCAACTCCAGAATCACCATATGAAGCTATTCCCAAACTCGGAATCCTAAACGGACATCAATATCACTGAAATGCGCTTCAAGCCAAACTTAAGAAATTCCTTCAAAAATGTTGACTTCCCCAATATACGCCTAAACGCTCCCGGGTTATCCAAAACCCGATCCGGACATACGCCCAAGTACGAAATTATCATTCGAACTTGCAGGAACCTTCAAATCCGGATTCGAAGGTCGTTTACTCAAAATTCCAATCTTAGTCAATTTCT
Organism: Nicotiana knightiana; assembly: GCA_005239525.1. Lineage (NCBI taxonomy): Eukaryota > Viridiplantae > Streptophyta > Magnoliopsida > Solanales > Solanaceae > Nicotiana > Nicotiana knightiana. The sequence goes on from ML368995.1 coordinate 24,534, forward strand.
CCAACTTAAGGCTTATGAAATGAGAATTTTCTTTCCAAACCAGCTCTAAACTTTTCGAAATTCAATTCCGACCACACGTACAAGTCATAATACCTGAAATGGAGCTGCTCACGACTTCAAACCGCTAAACGACGCGCTAGAGCTCAAAACGACCGGTCGGTTCATTTTATTCTCACCCACTTAAACAGATGTTCGTCCTCGAACGTGCTAAGAACTGCTCTGGAGTTATCTGAAATCACTATTTAACACCCCGAGCACCTTCCCGTGCTACCACAACCCAGTTGAGTACATTATCTTGATTAAATCTGAAGATTCTTCTTTTATCCATATAATAAGCTCAGAATCCAGTTCCTACACTTGAAATTTCTCGACCAGGCCTAGTTCCAATATATAAACACTGTATCAACTACCACACGATATACCAGAACATGACTGAATACCTTTGCTGATTAGCACAATGCACCGCAAAATTCATCATCTAACCACAATGACGTTCCCTTAACCTTAATAGCCAAAATTTCACGAATCTGATGCTCATGATGCACCTCATAACAAATATACATACATCCTGATATAATGCTGACGATACCACCACAACGAAAGAGATGTGTAGAAATTCATACCCAACTGCAAAGTTAACAAATCATTTAATATCTCATCTTGACTAGAATCATCACCGCATCATGAACCTGAATAATGGTATTTGTTCTTTAATATACACTTCACATAACCTTATCGCACGGATCCCTGATCCGATAATCTCGTCTCACCCAGTATGAACTGCTCAGACAACAAATCTTCCCAAACATGACCAACAACCTCACATGATACCACATCGCGCCAATAGGCCATAACTCAAACATGATAATAAGAAATGACTCAGGAAGGGACTATTCAACTCACGTAACTAATATGAACTTTTATCATAAAATAGGAAGTAGAACATAAGAAAAATAAATATAGTAACCTTAATCATCATCACATTGTTGGGCGTGCAACCCGATCCAAATAACATACCCGTGGCGACGTGCCACCCGATCCACACATAAAATTTACATAAGTAGATATAAACGGAGCTGATTTTCTCACTATTAAAAATTACTGAATATCGATCATAAGCACGCTAAGTGCATAATACCATCATGGGGAGACTGATAAAGTCGTATGCTACAAAACTCAAGCACAACTGAGGTGCGATATATATAGATATATACTCTGGATCTCAAGAGCTATCCTGCTCACGTAACATCCCCACTATGGGGGACCTCAACACATAGAAAATTATCAAGCCATTTCACAACTCACATGGCAAAATTATAATATCACATGAATTTGACGAAGACGGAACAACATCTGCTGTTCTAGTACCTTTCCATGAAAAAGCGCTCTACTGAACTGAACATATCTGGCTCATACGAAGCCCATAATCATATTCAAATCCATCCACAAACATCGAGTCTACCTTGCTCACACCAAACTAAGCTAATAGCTTTACCTGGATCTGCATTAACCCACTTTCTCTCATAATACACGAGAACAACCATCATCACCGACACAAACACCCCATAATCCACAATCAACTGAATCGAATGCCCTCCGGGCATAAATTCTCAAATAAGCAATGTTACGCTTCCTTTATACTTGGTCTGAATCTTCAACCAATCAGGTGACTACATGTCATACTTATACAATCTTCCCGCGGTCATGCTTCCACGACCTTCCACACAAGGCAACAAGTCTGCACATCTATACCACCGACCACACTAATGCTGCAAAGCAAATCAAGAACCCATAACTAGGATGCAAAGCCTCTTTCACAAAACACCAATCTCAGGTGACACTGAAGACAACACCATCTTACTCTAAAAATTCAAATCCCTTATTCTTGCTCATCCTAGCTCATGACATCCTTGTTAACACCGAACCGCAATCTTGATTCTTACTCCCAGTTACATACTGCTTACCGCACCTAACATGCCAATATGAGGTAGCGCAAGAATTCCATCATAATTTCTGAACCACCAATAGGGTGAACACTTCATCATATAGAGACCTTTTACTTTACTCAATTCAAGAGTACCATCTCAACACACGAGTGAATTCTCACAATCATCCAACATGCAAATCCTTAAGAAGTAATCTATACCACCATAACCCTTCCGGGATCCGCCTACACCTGACAGACCATAGCACTCAAATGCTCCCACATGAAATCCATTACGACGGCCGACAAGCCCCGCACACACGGCACAAACCACATGCCTAACTTAATCACATCGAAGGAACTGATCACTGCCGTAAAATGTGCCATTTCAACCATGGCTAATCAATCTATCTTCTTTTAATCATCTTCAATTGCCTTAGGAATAATAGCAACTTCCTTCAACTCATGGAAAACTCAACCCTCACTTATCCCGAGTGACCTTGATTCACGAGACTATGTTGCCTAAATCCCGCAACCCGTCTCATACCCTCCTGATAATCTTTCAATCCGGAGCTTATTTCTCTTACTCCTCCAATACTATTCTGCACGCTGAAACATATCATAAAACCCCAACCATTTTCCTTTTCTCAGGAATTATGCTGCATAAGCTTAATCCTCGATCATACTGCTGCCTGGAACCCTTAAATGCCGCATTCTTAACTTTGAATTCACTAGGACCGCTATTGAGAGTCACCCACTCTGGCTGGTCCCGAATACAATCAACTCCAAGGCTCTCCTAGCACATGAACACCATTTTCAATGAAACACGTGACCGAGTCACTATCCTTACAACTCGCCTATGCCTTAAGCATAACTTCTGAATCTTCAAAAGCCTAACCCGGTCTAACAGGGCCAACTTTTGCACACATTCATCAAATCCCACGCACAATCACTGTTGCTCCCAAACTCACACGCAAGTATACGTGGTCGACAAGTAATATAGGATTGTAAGTCAAGATATCATATCCACAGGGACTTGTGATTAACTATCAACTAAATTAAACCCAAACAATTAATCTATTTAAGCAATTTTCTAAAGTATGAATATTTAACTAAAATTAATTTAGAATAGTAAACTATGAAATTAAAGAAACAAATTGGTGAAACTAGACATGAAATCAATAAGAGCCGATATTCTAGAGTTATGAGTTAGCAAACAATCCTGTTGAGTTTTCCACCTAAATCGTCCTATTAATTTATCTGGTTTATTGGTTGACAGGGTTAATATTACTCGTAGCCTTCTCCCGATGTACTATTCGTCTATTCAGTCTAACCTAATGCCTATATTCCTATGAAATTAGGATTAACAAGAACGCATTAATAATTCCTGTATCATAACCAAGAAAGGTGATTAGGTATATTCCTATCCTAACCGCAAATCCGCTCCCCTGAAGGGTTAAGATCTTGCTCTACCCAATCTTATATGCAATCTAGAATTCCATCTCCCGAGTTCAATCCTAGATTCGTAGGTAGTATTCAATTGGTGATCAAGCAATAAAATAATTAAGCGCAAGATTGAATAAATAAACCAATATAATAAAATAATAAGAAAAATTCAAGCTTCAAACTACAACGTTCATGTAGCACCCAAAACTCTAGAACTAATATACTATGGAATTAAAGGAAGAGAAGAGAAGAAAAACTAGGTAGAATCCTCCTTCAAGCGTGGTCTGTGTTCCTCAATGTGAATTCCCCTTCAAAGTATGTTAGCTCCCCTCCAAATTAGGTTTAGAACCCTTTTTATATGAGTTGGGTTCGTGTAGGGCCGAAACAACCTTGTCCCGAACGAAATAGGAAATCCCACGCAGCACAGCGTCCAGGACAGCGCCCAGTGCTGGTCCTGGCACTGGAAACAATGTGCATTTCGTTAAATTCCTTCACGTTACTTTTAATTTGAATTACAAATTCTCGTTGTTGTCTCACTTGGGGGGGGGGGGNATTTCCTTTCTTTTTTCTTCTGTATTTTATTCAATTTTGCTTCAAATTTCTTCATCTTCACACTGCTTTATTCCTACACAGTTAAAATATAATATGATATAATTAACATTCAAAAGGCTTTTAAAAGTACTATAACATGAGGTAACAATGGAAAAATATATGCATTTTTGGCTGAACATCAACACCCCACACTTAGACCCTTGCTCGTCCTCGAGAAAGCATTAAAATCACTCTCAATAAATAAAGCCTAGAAACACCACCACTTCAGCTGGTACTAAGAATTAGTCCATATAGCAACTCAAACTATCAGATATATACTTCCTCATCATCGTGCAAGATATACAAGTCACAAACAAACAACAAACTTCTAACCTCCTAATCTCAGAGACGAACTCTAACTTACTAAATTTAAGCTCGCTCACCTACTCTGTCAAAGAAGCTAGTAACATCACCTATCTGTCATGAAACAAGTGCCTTCACCAGAATAAATAGTACATACACTCAAATCAAAGAATGAATATAATTTAAGGACTTAGCATCACAGAACAACTCTCGCACTCACAAAAGAATTCACATGTATGCACAGAGAACCATAGGCTTGCCCATTATGTACATCTCTACTAATTAAGCATGCTCGAATAGAATCAAATAGGACTTTAACGGGTTGTAATGTTGGCTAAGGGACGGGTAGGAGAATTATATAATAGTGATTTACACTTCCCTAAGCGCTTTGCACTTTTAGACTTAATAACCCATTATTTTCATCTCTTAATTTTTTATTTTTCAGCCCTCTCTTCATCAATTATTTCACAAGTATTTCCCTCATATCAAGAATGTATCTTTTTTCAAAGCAAATTGTTTTTCATTTTCTTGTTTCTTTTTCATGTCACCTTCTTTTCAAGAGGACCTTTTCATCACTTTGCAACTATCGTTGCTCACCATTTTCACTTAATCATCCCCTTCTTCAAATTTATCAATTTATATCATAGTTTACGCAACAGTGCTCAAGGAAGCAGGGTGTAAAAATTAGGGATTCAACAAACGGATCAAGGAAAAAATACGGCTTCCAAATAAAAGGCTACATGCTCAAAGGGTTAACTAGTGGTACAATATCTGAAAAGGCTAAAATTTCACAAGACATATCAAAGAAAGCCTATTATCATCTTCTAAACAGAGCAACACTTTTATTTCGCTTCAATAACATGCAGGGAAAGTTCTAGACTAAGATGCAAAACATGTAATATATGTAAGAAATCCTCACCACACATGGTACTAGTATAAATCAAGATGGATCAATTCCACTCTAAGACAGACAAGATCATAGCGAACAACAAAATAAGAATAAGCTATATACAGAGTCACAACCCTAAGCTTGTGTCAGAAAGTCTGCTATTTTATTCATTACTCAAGCACTCATAGGAAAGTATTACTCAAGCTCAGGCATAAATATGCTAGTATAAAACAGGTAACAAACGCTTTCTTCTCCCTCTTTTTCTACTCCTAAAATAAAGAAACAATCTAATCCTAAAAAATAAAAAAAAATTACCCGGTTCAAGTTACATCCCCTGGAAAAGAACCGATGCAAAAATAAAAACCAAGGGGGGATTAGTCCCTAAATAAAACCAACTAGAAACAAAAATAAAATATTTTTTAGATTTTTTTTGTTGGACCTTAATCCCTCAAGAAAGCTGTCCAAGAGATCCATCGTATGGAAAAGTCCAATATTTTATGAATTTTTTCTCAATTTTTGCTTTTTTTAAATAAAAACTACTACATTAAGAAAAAAAAATATCACAACTAAGTTAGGATAACACAGAAAATCACCCAGACAATCTCCTCACCCCACACTTAAAATTGTGCAATATCCTCAATGCACATTGTAAATAACAAGAAGGTAAAAGAAACTCCCTGGTAGGCCAAAGGCCGAAGCATTAGCAGAGCTCACGGGATACTCAGACTTCTCCCTGGTATGATTTGTGTGGGTACCTCACACTTAGTTTCAACCACCTGCTCGCTTTTGCACATGCCTATTGGCTTTAATTCCTTGCTTCTATTGCTACAAAATACAAAAATAATACTACAAAAAAAAAAAATAACATAATAAAAATAAAAAATAAAACAAAAGAAAAAGAAAATAATAGAATTGGGTTGCCTCCCTACAAGCGCCTGATTTAATGTCGCGGCACGACTCCATCACTTCACCACTTTTCCTTCCACTTGAGGATATGAATTTCGTCCCCAATTTTGCATAAATTTTTCTGTCACGTTCATGGGGTTGTGGTGTAAAAATGAAGGAACCAAACAATAGGTATCGCATCTTGCACTTCTTGGCCCTTAGGTGAGGGATGTCATTTTTCTCCTTGGCATCACAAATTTTAGAATATAAACACGTTGTTCCTCATCCATTGACTCCTTTATATGCTCGACTAGATCAATTTCCATGTCATCAAACAAACACAATGTTGAAAAGTGTTTAGAATGAGGTCAAATACGCTCCAACTAAAAAACTGCATTATTTTTGACATCCTCTATTTTATACTCTTCATCAACCTTGACATCATTAATAATTTGGCCGAATATTTGGATTTCCTCTTTCCGCTCCACAACCTGGCCAGTATCCACAATATTGATGGTAGGGTATCATACGCCTCAACCTTTTTATTCAATTGAGCATGCATGTCATGGATATCTGGGCCAAATTGGTCTATCTCTTGCCTGAGCTCAGTTCTTCCTTCTATCAGTTGTTCTGTCATATTTGAAAGACCATCACGAAGAAACTGATGAGATTTTATTAGTTGAGCTTGTTCCTCTAGCCAATATTGGCTCATTATATCTGCTTCTTCAAAATTATCTTCTGGTGGGAACTCGCTCTCTTTGTCGAGTTGAGGTTCTTCTTGGAAATTGGCCATTAATTCATCCATTCTAGCCTGGTGTCCTTTGATAGCTAAGGCGTCAAGAACTTGTTGCTCGGCTATCTTGTTCTGTTGCTCCGCTGCTTGTCTCATCAAGTCCATAATACGAGCCATGCTTTCCATATCCTCCACTTNTGCTCCGCTAATTGTTTCATCAAGTCCATAATAGGAGCCATACTTTCCATATCCTCCACTTTCTTGCTCCTATCAAACTCTTTAACATTATTAGAAATATTATAATAAAAGCTCTGAGAAGGATAATAAGAATTAGGACAACCATCCCAATGGCCACCTTGACAACCACACACATTACAAAAATTCCACACATTAGATTGAGATGGACAATATTGCCACATGTGTGGTCCTCCACAATATGGACAAGGATCGTCATAATAAGAATAACCACTATTCGACCAATTATCATTCCAAGATGCCATGTCAAGAAAGATAATAAAATATTAAATTAAGATACAAATAAAAAATTAAAAAATAAAAACTTAAATAGACAAAAGTAAAAATTCAACCTAGTAGAATAGTTAATTTCTAAGTCCCCGGCAACGGCGTCAAAAACTTGTTACTCCCAAACGCACACACAAGTATACGTGGTCGACAAGTAATATAGGATTGTAAGTCCAGATATTGTACCCACGGGGGACTTGTGATTAACTATCAACTAAATTAAACCGAAACAATTAATCTATTCAAGCGATTATCTAAAGTAGGAATATTTAACTAAAATTAATTTAGAATAGTAGACTATGAAATTAAAGAAACAAATTGGCAAAATTAGACACGAATTCAATAAGAGCCAATGTTCTAGAGCTATGGGTTAGCAAACAATCCTGTTGAGTTTTCCACCTAAATCGTCCAATTAATTTATCTGGTTTATTGGTTGACATGGTTAATATTACTCGTAGCCTTCTCCCGAAGTACTATTCGTCTATTCAAGCTAACCTAACGCCTATATTCCTATGAAATTAGGATTAACAAGAACGCATTAATAATTATTGTATCGTAACCAAGCAAGGGGATTAGGTATATTCCTATCCTATCAGCAAATCCGCTCCCCTGAAGGGTTAAGATCTTGCTCTACCCAATCTTATATGCAATCTAGAATTCCCTCTCCCGAGTTCAATCCTAGATTCGTAGGTGGTATTCAATTGATGATCAAGCAATCAAATAATTAGGCGCAAGATTGAATAAATAAACCAATATGATAAAATAATAAGAACAATTCAAGCTTCAAACTACAATGTTCATGTAGCACCCAAAACTCTAGAACTAATAAACTATGGAATTAAAGGAAGAGAAGAGAATAAAAACTAGGTAGAAGCCTCCTTCAAGCGTGGTGTGTGTTCGTCCACGTGAATTCCCCTTCAAAGTATGTTATCCCCCCTCCAAATTAGGTTTAGAACCCCTTTTATATGAGTTGGGGTCGTGTAGGGCCGAAACAACCTTGTCCCGAACGAAATAGGAAAACCCACGCAGCACAACGTCCAGGCCAACGCCCAGCGCTGGTCCTGGCGCTGGAAACAGTGTGCATTTCGTTAAATTCCTTCACGTTACTTTTAATTTGAATTACAAATTCTCTTTGTTGTCTCACTTGGGAGGNTACTGCTTTATTCCTACACAGTTAAAATATAATATGATATAATTAACATTGAAAAGGCTATTAAAATTACTAGAACATGAGGTAACAATGGAAAAATATATGCATTTTTGGCTGGAAATCAACACCTCACACTTAGACTCTGGCTCGTCCTCGATTAAGCATTAACATTACCCTCAATAAATAAAGCCTAGAAACACCACCACTTCAGTTGGTACTAACAATTAGGCCATATAGCAACTCAAACTATCAGATATATACTTCCTCATCATCGTGCAAGATATACAAGTCACAAACAAACAACTAACTTCTAACCTCCTAACCTCAGAGAAGGACTCTAACTTACCAAATTTAAGCTCGCTCATCTACTCTGTCAAAGAAGCTAATAACATCACCTATCTATCATGAAACAAGTGACCTCACCAGAATAAATAGTACATACACTCAAATCAAAGAATGAATATAATTTAAGGACTTAGCATCAAAGAACAACTCTCGCACTCACAAATGAATTCACATGTATGCACAGAGAACCATAGGCTTGCCCATTATGTACATCTATACTAATTAAGCATGCTCGAATAGAATCAAATAAGACTTTAACGGGTTGTAATGTTGGTTAAGGGACGGGTAAGAGAATTATATAATAGTGATTTACACTTCCCTAAGCACTTTTCACTTTTAGACTTAATACCCATTATTTTCATCTCTTAATTTTTTATTTTTCGTCCCTCTCTTCATCAATTATTTCACAAGTATTTTCCCTCATATCAAGAATGTATGTTCTTTTTTTTCAAAGCAAATTTTTTTTCATTTTCTTGTTTCTTTTTCATGTCACCTTCTTTTCAAGAGGGCCTTTTCATCACTTTGCAACTATCGTTGGTCACCATTTTTCACTTAATCATCCCCTTCTTCAAATTTATCAATTTATATCATAGTTTACGCAACAGTGCTCAAGGAAGCAGGGTGCAAAAATTAGGGATTCAACAAACAGATCAAGGTGAAAATACGGCTTCCAAACAAAAGGCTACAGGCTCAAAGGACTAACTAGTGATACAATATCTGAAAAGGCTAAAATTTTACAAGACATATCAAAGAAAGCCTATTATCATCTTCTAAACAGAGAAACACTTTTATTTCGCTTCAATTACATGTAGGGAAAGTTCTAGACTAAGATGCAAAAGATGGAATATATGTAAGAAATCCTCACCACACATGGCACTAGTATCAATCAAGATGGATCAATTCCACTCTAAGACAGACAAGATCTTAGCGAACAACAAAATAAGAATAAGCTATATACAGAGTCACAACCCTGAGCTTATGTGTCAGAAAGTCTGCTATTTTATTCATTACTCAAGCACTCAGAGGAAAGTATTACTCAAGCTCAAGCTTAAATATGCTAGTATCAAACAGGTAACAAACGCTTTCTTCTCCCTCTTTTTCTATTCCAAAAATAAAGAAAAACAATCTGATCCTAAAAAATAAAAAAAATTACCCGATTCAAGTTACATCCCCTGCAAAAGAATCGATGCAAAAAGAAAAACGAAGGGGAATTATTACCTAAATATAACTAACTAGAACAAAAATAAAATATTTATAGATTTTGTTTTTCATTGGATCTTAATCCCTCAAGAAAGCTGTCCAAGAGATACATCGTCAGAAAAAGTCCAAAATTTTATGAATTTTTTTCTCAATTTTTGTTTTTTTAAAAAAAAAATTTTAAAAATAAAAACTACTACATTATGAAAACAAAATATCACAACTAAGTTAGGATAACACAGAAAATCACCCAGACAATCTTCTCACCCCACACTTAAAATTGTGCAATGTCCTCAATGCCCATTGTAAATAACAAGAAGGAAAAGATACTCCCTGGTAGGCCAAAGGTCGAAGCATTATCAGAGCTCATGGGATACTCAGACTTCTCCCTGGTATTATTTGTGTGGGTACCTCACACTTAGTTTCAACCACCTGATCGCTTTTGCACATGCTTCTTCTGGTGGGAACCCGCTCTCTTCGTCGAGTTGGGGTTGTTCGTGGAAATTGGTCATTAATTCATCCATTCTAGCCTAGAGTATTTTTGATAGCTAAGGCGTCAAGAAATTGTTGCTCGGCTATCATGTTCTGTTGCTCCGCTGCTTGTCTCATCAAGTCCATAATACGAGCCATGTTTTCCATATCCTCCACTTCCTTGCTCCTATCAAACTCATTAACATTATTAGAAACATTACAATAAAAGCTCTGAGAAGGATAATAAGAATTAGGACAACCATCCCAATGGCCACCTTGACAACCACACACATTACAAAAATTACACACATTAGATTGAGATGGACAATATTGCCACATGTGTGGTCCTCCACAATATGGACAAGGATCTTCATAATAAGAATAACCACTATTCGACCAATTATCATTCCAAGATGCCATGTCAAGAAAGATAATAAAATATTAAATTAAGATACAAATAAAAAATAAAAAAATAAAAAAATAAAAACTTAAATAGACAAAAGTAAAAATTCAATCTAGTAGAATAGTTAATTTCTAAGTCCCCGGCAACGCCGCCAAAAACTTGTTGCCTCCAAACGCACACGCAAGTATACATGGTCGACAAGTAATATAGGATTGTAAGTCCAGATATCGTACCCACATGGAGTTGTGATTAACTATCAACTAAATTAAACCCAAACAGTTAATCTATTCAAGCGATTTTCTAAAGTAGGAATATTTAACTAAAATCAATTAAGAATAGTAAACTATGAAATTAAATAAACAAATTGGCGAAATTAGACACGAATTCAATAAGAGCCGATATTCTAGAGCTATGGGTTAGCAAACAATCCTGTTGAGTTTTCCACCTAAATAGTCTAATTAATTTATCTGGTTTATTGGTTGACAGGGTTAACATTACTCGTAGCCTTCTCCCGAAGTACTATTCATCTATTCAAGCTAACCTAACGCCTATATTCTTATGAAATTAGGATTAACAAGAACGCATTAATAATTCCTGTATCGTAACCAAGAAAGGGGATTAGGTATGTTCCTATCCTAACCGCAAATCCGCTCCCCTGAAGGGTTAAGATCTTGCTCTACCCAATCTTATATGCAATCTAGAATTCCCTTTCCCAAGTTCAATCCTAGATTCGTAGGTAGTATTCAATTGGTGATCAAGCAATCAAATAATTAAGCGCAAGATTGAATAAATTAACCAATATGATAAAATAATAAGAACAATTCAAGCTTCAAACTACAACGTTCATGTAGCACCCAAACTCTAGAACTAATAAACTATGGAATTAAAGGAAGAGAAGAGAAGAAAAACTAGGTAGAAGCCTCCTTCAAGCGTGGTGTGTGTTCCTCCACATGAATTCCCCTTCAAAATATGTTAGATCTCCTCCAAATTAGGTTTAGAACCCCTTTTATATGAGTTAGGGTCGTTTAGGGCCGAAACAACCTTGTCCAGAACGAAATAGGAAAACCCACACAGCACAGCGTCCAGGCCAGCGCCCAGCGCTGGAAATAGTGTGCATTTCGTTAAATTCCTTCACATTACTTTTAATTTGAATTACAAATTCTCTTTGTTGTCTCACTTGGGGGGGGGGGGGAACAAATATCAAAGGGTGTCCCCCCTTAGTTTATTAATATAATTTCCTTTCTTTTTCTTCCGGGTTTTATTCAATTTTGCTTCAAATCTCTTTATCTTTACACTGCTTTATTCCTACACAGTTAAAATATAATATTTAGCATAATATGATATAATTAACATTCAAAAGGCTATTAAAAGTACTAGAACATGAGATAACAATGGAAAAATATATGCATTTTTGGCTGAACATCAATCACCATTTTACTCCTTTCCCTTAGCTGTGATAACTTGCCGACACGCCGACTATCCGCAACCCCATGAGAAGACAATCCTACAAACCAACTGCAGATGGTGGGACTCCCCCACTTAGCCCGAAGCTACTCCTTGCACCACTCTATACCCTGCCGAGATCCTTTCTCCTTTGTTAACATGATCTTGCTCAACCAATCCGTCCAACTCTTCCAAATTATCTTGTTAGCACTCCCTAAATACTCAAATTATCTAGAATCATTCATACATTCTTCCTCCTACCGAATAGCCACTAGAACCCCTCACAGAGACTTGCCAACCATGCCACCGCTAACCTATTCACAGGAGATAACCCACCTGTGGAAATCACCAACTGACACCTTCCAACGACGTCGTACTGCACACCCTCTACAACATCAATATCCCATCCTAAGCATGTTCCCATTCACCAACTTTACTTGTTCGTCCGCTCCTCATGGACATCTACTAAATGCGTGACAATATATTCTATTTCCAAGCTATGCTGCCACTCCCCCACTTTGCGACTGCTCGACTTCCGCTTCTTACACCTGGCCTCCTAGAAATGGAACCACCGCCTAGCCTCAATCCAATATCATTCTCTGTATCTCTTAAACCAGCAGATCACCACGACTTCAAACTCTCCGAAGATCACCTTTCTCGAGCTATTTTCTTTATCAATACTTATCCAATACGAAACCACTGCACCTCACGGTCTCTGACAGCCGCTTCTTCAATACTCCTTCACAATACTCTGACCCCACGCAACTGAAGAAATCATATCACCGACAAACTTAACACATTCCATTCGATCAATGACGATGATATCACGTCACAAGTGAATATCACACTTTACTTGAAAATTCCAAGTCTTACTACTTTATCAATCCAAAACATGACCACCTGTAGTCCAAATGCCTATCCTCTGCCGGAACTAAAATACCGAAATCTCAAAATCACACTCTGAGAAGACCTCCCTTCAAACAATTCATCACCCCCAACATACGGGCAAGCATTCTATCATCATATCGGCATTGTGCGATAACCAATCGCAAGCATCATCACTACCTGAGCATAGCCTCAAAGTTCTCAGAAACATAGCAACCGAGCTGAAACAACATAATATTCTTCTACAGGGCAACAACAACAGCCCCAACAAACTACACATGGGAAACATCTCGCACCATATCCGTAGCACCATATCAATTCCTCAAATTCCCGATTCATGGCAAGCGCTTCACGACGCGTAAGATTGAGTAGGAATAAACTTAGGCATAAGACTTAAAGGAACCAAATAACACAATGAGGAATCAAGAAGGGAAGTACTCCTAACAGCCATGTAGCCTCTCGAAGATAGGTACAGACGTCTCTGTACCGATCCGCAAGACTCTACTAGACTTGCTCATGACTCGTGAGACCTACGAGAACCTAGTGCTCTGATACCATGTTTTCGCGACCCAAAATCCATAAGGTCGTGATGGCGCCGGACATCATTGTCAGGCAAGCCAATCATTAATTAATTGAAATAATTTCATGTTTTAGCATGTATGAAAATCATTACCTTTCACTTATTACATAATAACTAAATATAATCAGTTAAGTAAATATAATGGTTTAAATAGTCCTATTTTAGCAAATATATATCCCAACTCATCTCAGAACCCGGTGTCATAAGTACATGAGCAATTTCTTAGAATTTATACAATCATCACAAAGCTTGTCCGAAATACAAATTGGACAAGGAATTTAAAATGAAAATAAATACAATATGGGAGAGACTCTGTCAGCTGCGGATTGCCTCCGGATGATGCAGCTCGCCTAAGTCTCCAAATCTGCCACATCTCTATGAAAGTACCTGTGCAATAAAAATGCACAGCAAGTGTAGCATGAGTACGAAAATAACGTGTACTCAGTAAGTCGCCCGCCTAACCTCAGAGAGGTAGTGACAAGAGATCGAATTAGACACTTGCTAGAGGTCAATTTAGTATATTCAAGTGTGACACTAAGCATGATTATCATAGTCAATTTATTAAAATCAGGAAAAAATAATATCAACTCCTTCCACATTTAACACTTTAAATCTTCGTCATATTAAGAACAATTAATCGACATGGGTGATTTAATCTAATAACAAATAATCAACCGGAAGGAACAACTTCTTCCAAAAATCTTTAATAACTTTAAATCTCTGTCATTTCAGTTGACAACTTAAAATTCCAAGCCAGTAATCAGCCAAAATCACAACAAATACGCAGTAAATATCTTTCGCAAGAAATGCCGAGGGTCGAACGGCGCGAACCAACAATAATTAAATGTGCACTGCCGAAGGGTCGAATGACTCGAACCATAGATGCATCAGTTTTTCCCCGCTCGCGAATCGATCATGCGACGCGGTCAACACAAAAATAATAAGGCTAGCCTGCTCGCAAATCATACCTGCGACGCAGGTGCTCATATGTACACAAATTCACATAATAAATCCGCATTTTTATCAAAAAAGCAGTTTCTCAGGAAAGTGGTAAAATTCTTCTTAAAAGAACATGAAATATAGCTTTTAAATCTTTGTTTTGAAACTCATTTGCCAAGTTTAATAATATTCCATAATATAACCCTATCAGGTACACAATTATCCACAGAGGAATAAATTCTCTTTCTAGATGATTAATAAAATGAACTCTAGTCTTCTTTAGATATTCAATTACGATTTCGATTATATTAGCAGTCTAATATTACAGGCAGGATCACCGGTACAACACGTAATGCATGCTAGTGGGTCCTAGACTACCCGGACATGGCATAATAGTAGCTACGCACAGACTCCTGTCACCTCGTGCGTACGTAACCCTCGAAGATAATAGCACATACTTAATTAGTTCACCTAGGGGGACAATTCCCCCTCACAAAGTTATAAAGGAGACTTACCTCGCTCCGAAATTCCATAACCGGCTTCCAAGCCCTTCCGACGACTCCAACGGACACACAACGCCCCAAAACTATCCAAATAACGACAAACCAATTAAAATATACTCTAATATTTGCAAAAATTCCAAATTATATAATCTCCCATCCCCGCTCAGTGAATTGACCAAAATGCCACCGGGCCCACATGCCCGGAAATCCGAAATTTCTTGAAGATATATTCTACCCATAGCTTTATTAGTTCAAATGTACAATTTACTCTAAATCCCATGCTCAAATTTGTGGTAGAAATCCAATTTACCAAATTTCTAGGTTTTCTTCAATATTTTCCAAATTTTTCCACAATTTTCATGTATAATTCCATGCAATTACCTTGTATTTAACTTAGAAACATGAAGGAATTACTTACCTTGTGATCCTTGACGAAAACCCTCTCTTTAAGCTCCTCAAAATCGTCCAAACCAAAATAAAATGGAAGGAAATGACCAACAATCTCAGTTTTAAAACATTCTGCCCAGGCCATTTTTCGCACCTGCGATTCCGCAGGTGCGACCAAACCTCTGCACCTGCGGCTTTCCTCAGCTCAAGCAAACTTCGCACCTGCGCCCCATAGCCCGCATCTGCGACTTCGCAGGTGTGGAAATATCATCCCACCTGTGCTCCCAGCCAGACCACCACTTCTTCGCACCTGCGGCTCCATAGTCGTACCTGCGGCCAAAGCCTCGCAGGTGCGGTCACATTAGATGACAGCAATTCCAGCTCATCTTCTAACTTTAAATATGGATCCGTTAACCACCCAGAATCCTCCTGAGGCCCCCGGGACCCCGTCTAATTATATCAACCTGTTCCAAAACATAATGTGGACTTGCTCGAGGCCTCAAATCACATCAAACAACATCGAAACCACTAATCGCACCCATATCCCAACTTTATGAACTTAGAAATTTCTAACTTCTACATCCGATGCCGAAACCTATCAAATCACGTCCGATTGATCCCAAATTTTGTACACAAGTCACATTCAACATTACGGACCTGCTCCAACTTCTGGAATCGCATTCCGACCCCGATATCAAAATTTCCACTTCCGGTCGGATTTCTTCAAAACCCTTAAATTTCTATCTTTAGCCAAATGACTTCAAAATGACCTCCGGACATCCGAATTCACTTTCGATCGCGCTCCCAACTCTATAATCACCATACGAAGCTATTCCTAGACTCGGAATCCCAAACAGACATCAATATCCCTGAAATTCGCTTCAAGCCAAACTTAGGAAATTCCTTCAAAAATGCTGACTTCCCCAATATACGCTGAAACTCTACCGGGTTATCCAAAACCCGATCCGGACATACGCCCAAGTCCAAAATCATCATATGAACCTGCAGGAACCTTCAAATCCTGATTCGGAGGTCGTTTACTCAAAATTCCAATCTTAGTCAATTTCTCCAACTTAAGGCTTCTAAAATGAGAATTTTCTTTCCAAACCAACTCTAAACTTTCCGAAATTCAATTCCGACCACAACTACAAGTCATAATACCTGAAATGGAGCTGCTCACGACTTCAAACCGCTGAACAACGCGCTAGAGCTCAAAACGACCGGTCGGGTCGTTACAATTTCGCTAAGGGCTTTCGTGCTTTTAATATAGCATATAGCATTTGAACATTTAAATTAAAGTGTGTATCCTTATTAATGAAAAAAATAATCAAATATTACTTAGCTCCTGAAAATAATAAATATCACATGCAATTACAAAATCTGTGTTTATAATTTACCAATAATTGAGAATTCTTTACCCACATTATGTCACGACTCAAATTTCCCTACGTTGGGTATCGTGATGGCACCTAGCCTTAGGGACTAGGTAAGCCTAACGGTTACTGAATAACAACAATAATAAAAGGAAAACTAACATTCCCGATATAGAATCTCAACAGAATGTACAAACATTCCCAAAACCGATAATACAAGTCATAAGCTCTACGAATCTTCTACAACTTCTAAGTACATCTGTTTGGAAATAAATACAACAATGTATGAATAATAAATACAAAGAAGGTGACTCCCATGCCTGCGAACGCAGCAGCAGGTTACCTTGAGTCTCCTCGACAATCATCCCCACAGCTACTACAATATATACCTGGATCTACACAAAAAAATGTGAAGTGTAGCATGAGCAAACCACAGTGATGTCACGACCCAAATTTTCATCCGTTGTGTATCGTGATGGCACTTAGTCTTAGGGACTAGGTAAGCCTAACAGTTACTGAATAACAAAAATAAGCCGAATCGAAAGGAAAAAAATACAATAGAGAACACCAATAACTCAACTCCACGTCGGTTTTTTCACAGCGGGCCTTAGCCATTAAAATACGTAACTGGTAGAAATCTTAAAACAGCAGCTCTTATGAAAAACTTTTGCAAATAAAATCATTTTTGTATGGAAGAGTTTCCTTTGAAAACATACTTTCTCCAAAAGTAGATATCAGTATATTTAGTAGAGAGAATTACGTAAAACATAGTTTCTTTCAAAATACGAAATTTCCCAAGGATGCTTTCCCAATAAAAGACTTCCAAGTCATTTTAGGCAAGATTAATGCTTTTAAAATATACCTTCGATGTAAAAGTCATTCAAATATAATCATTTCAAAACCATTGCTTTTTCAATAATACTTTTCCAATAAAATCCCTTGATCAAAATCTCCTCAAGATTTATCCACCGGAACTCAGTCCGTAACTCAGAAATTTGCCATACAGTACAGGAGGAATATCAAATCTTGCCAATAAATGCAGTAAGAGATCAGTAGGAACATCTAAATTTAGAACACCGGAATAAAATACAAAGACAAGTGCACGACATCACCCTTCGTGCTTTTACTCTCATCCTGGCCAAAACAAGTGCAGTAAATAGCAAACAGGAACAACGAAAATAATAATGCATAAACACTCGGCACAGAATGTCCCCTCGTGCATAACCGCACAAACACTCGGCACGGAATGTCCCCTCGTGCAATAAATAAATAACACTCGGCACAGAATGTCCCCTCGTGTAATAAATAAATAAACACTCGGCACGGAATGTCCCCTCGTTCATAACCTCACAAACACTCGGCAAAGAATGTCCCCTCGTGCTAAAATATCATAAACAAGGGAAATCAACAATAAGAACCATAAATCACAGCATCCGTAAATCAACAATAAGAACCATAAATCACAACAACCGAAAATCAACAATAAGAACCATAAATCACAACATCCCAGCAAGGGAATCAACAATGCAAACAGTATCATTAACTGTATAAACAACAATAGAAAGTATACCATCCCGGCAAGGGAGTCAACAATGAAAACAACATCATCCCGGCAAGGGAAACAACTATAACCAATCTCGCCTAAACAATTAACTTTACGAAATAAAGCTCAGCTCAAACAAGGGCCCAATAATAAGCAACATCAAGAAAACACCAACCACATAAATTTTTATCAACTAGGTCCAAGTAGCACATAAGGGAAAAATCATATAAAGCACAATGTAAGACTCACGGGCATGCTTGACACCAACGAACGGATATTCTAACTACGGCTAAACAACTATAAATCTAGATAACCCTAGTATAGTCAATTTGGCAGTTTTAGGAAGCAAGTATAGCATGAAGATAAGAGCGGTAAGATATTCAATTAAGTCAATTAAGATCAAATAGCCAACAAAGGAATCCAAAAGCAAGTAATCCTAATCTAAGCAGGAAAGGATGAAATTAACAACCAAGGATTAAAAACGTAACAATTACAACTCATACACAGGTAACATAAGAACCTACGAATCCTAAAAGGACAATGTATTAACAAATAAGTCCGAGTACGCACTCGTCACCTCGTATACACAAACTACAATCAACAAAGAAGACTCAATTCTAAGGGGTAGTTTCCCCACACAAGGTTAGGCAAGATACTTATCTCAAAGACGACAACCTGGTACTCAAAAATAGACTTCTCGAGCGAAAAGACCTCCGGACGGGTCAAAATCAACTAAAACAACTTCAAAATACACATAAAACGTATAAGGAACTATCCCAAACAATAAAGTTTCACTATTTACAAAATTATAAAAATCGACCCAAAAGTCGACCCCCGGGCCCGCACCTCGGAACCCGACAAATTTTACAAATTTTGATTACCCATTCCGATACGAGTTCACCCATACTAAATTTATCCAATACCGATAATACTTGGTCATTCAAATCATGAATTTTCATTTTTGAAGTTTTCTGTCAAAACCCACATTCTTCCTCAACTAATAACACAAATTAAATGATAAAAACAAGAATTAATTCATGAAATATAATTAATTCTAGTGGAAGAACACTTACCCATTCGATTTGTGTGAAAAATCCCCAAAGAATCGCCAACAATCGAGCTCTAGAAGTCAAAATATGTTTAAAATGGTGAAACCCCGATTTTGCAAACTTATAGTCTGCCCAGGTGCTTTGTGAATCGCGATCAAAGGAATCGAGGCGCGATCGCGTAGAAGGAATTGGGTGCTGGTGTAAGATGTGCTCCGCGATCGCGGAGAATCTTATGTGATCGCGTATAAGGGGCAGGCTGGCTTCTGCAATCGTGGATGGAGTTATGCGATCACAGTGAAGGAAAAACTGGGGGTCCAAAGCAACACTATGCGATCGCGACTTCATCTATGCGATCGCATAGAAGGAAACCAGATGACAGGTTCAGCAGTTCAAAAATAGGAAAAATGGACCCAACCTATCCGAAACACACCCGAGGCCCTCGGGACCCATCTAAATGCACAAACAAGTCTTATAACCTAAAAAGGACCCGCTCGAGGTTCCTAATCAATTAAAATAACACTAAAACGACAAATCAAACCAAAAATCAATGAAATTCCTCAAAACTTCTTTAAACATCAAATTTTGCATTTAAGGTCTGAATCACGCCAAACGAAGTCCGTTTCATACCAAACTTCACAGATAACACATATAAATCATATCGAACCTGTACCGGGCTCCGGAACCAAGATATGGGCCCGATACTACAGGTTTCACTAATGCTATAATCTGGGCCGGGCCGGGCTAAACAGTTCCGGGTACTGGAGGGCTTGGGTCAGGCGGGCCCGGGCAAAACGGTCCCGGGCCAAACGGTCCTAATCGATGGAACCGGCCCACTGTGGGTCTAAGCCCACATGGGCACGGGCTAAGTGAGCTGGGCCCACGGGTCCAAACGGGCCTAAATGATCCGGGCTATTTTTTTTTAATTTTTTTTATCTAAGGCAATTTCTTGTAAATCTTGTAATTCAAATTTAAACACAAAAATAGTAAAGAGATATTCAAACTTGCACTAAAAAATCCAAATGGTTAGTTTTTGAAATTATAACCGTTGGCTATTTTTAAGAAAATAATTTTTTTTAATGTAAATATATTATATTATCTAAGGTAATTTATTGTTAATTATATTATATAATTATGACTTATGTCTTGTAATTCAAGTTTAAACACAAAAAAAAAATGTAAGCAAATATTCAAGGAAATGTCTTATAATTTTTATTAATATGCCATTTTAAAAAATGACAATATCTTTCTTAGTCTTCCTCCCACCCAATAGAATGAGCACAACAAGGTACTAATACCACCATTAAAAGGAAAAAAATCTAATCAAGATGTGCCAAAATACAAGTTACATATTAATGTACATATTATCTCTAACAAATTTCATAAATCCTTCAAGGTTCGGAGGAATTTCCGTTGGTGGTGGCGGGGCGGAAAAGAAGCTTGTTCATCACCGCTTCCGGGCGAAGCAGCATCCTCCGCAAGTTCCGCTAGCATTTCTTCATAAGCTTCGTCTATCTCCGGTTATGATTCAAGTAGTCCAAAATTTCTTCTTTCTGAACGGATCCAATCTCTAAAGAGTACTGATTTTTCCAAGTTCTCCCTCATAGATGCTCTATGATCACCGATTTGAAGTCTCGCTTGACTGAAAGCGCTCTCCAATTCCATTGTTGAAGCTTGAATACTTAAAATATCTCGAGCCATCCTTGAAATAATCGGATAGTGTTTTTCTTTGTCCTTCCACCATTCCAAAATATTGAAGGTGCCGTCGGGATTCTCTGTTTCAAGTGCCTGCGACAAATAAACTTGAAGCTCATTTAGTTGTGAACTATCACCAATATTATCACCTTGAGAACCCCTGAACCCCGTCCAAGAACTAAGTGATTTTAGTCCCGCAGATCTTTTAGATGATTGCGAGCTAGACAAGGTAGGAGTTGGAACATGTGGTCTAGCATGATCTAATGCAACTTGATAAGCATTATAAATTATTTGAGCATTTATTTTAATTGAG
>ML368995.1:46178-57637 GCA_005239525.1 Nicotiana knightiana
AATTCATTTGTAGCAACATGAAAATGTTCTAAAAAATCTAGAAGAGTTTTAACATTAGCCCAGCCTTGATTTGTAAGGTGCTCATCATCATCATCATCATCATCATCATCATCACCACCAACACGAGCATTATATGTTGCGCTTATTGGGTTTCTATATTCATATGCAACAACTAAACTTTCATACAAGTAATTCCATCTAGTCGGACAAGGTTTAGGAACCTTTCTTTCTCTAAGGCCAAATTCATCACATTTTTTATAATATTCTCTAACTCTACTTCTACAGTTTGAATAAAAAAGCCAATGAAGAGAGAATTTAACCTTTGCAATTTTAACATTTAAAGTTTTCAGACCATCACAGACGATTAAATGGTAAATATGAAAAATACATCTAACATGAAAAATATTACTAAATGCAGGACTTAGTGTAGTTGTAAGAAAGCCTATAGCATTAGGTTTACTAGAAGCACTATCCATTGAAACTGGCA
Organism: Nicotiana knightiana; assembly: GCA_005239525.1. Taxonomy (NCBI): domain Eukaryota; kingdom Viridiplantae; phylum Streptophyta; class Magnoliopsida; order Solanales; family Solanaceae; genus Nicotiana; species Nicotiana knightiana. Next base: position 46,666 of record ML368995.1, read on the forward strand.
TTATTTTATCTCTAATGAAAAACTATCTACAAATATATGCAACTGTCTTAGGAATAAACTTACCTGTGTGACTTGAAGTAATTATTCTATAAGCAATAGTGCATTTTTGCATTATCCAGTCCTCATCAATCCAATGAGTGATAATAGTAAGATAATCACAGTCATTACCACTCCTACCAATATCAGTAGTAATAGAAACGCATTTACTAATATGAGTAAATAAATAACGCAAATATTTTTCATATTCATGTTTATATTTATAAATATCAGCCTTTACGGTTGTGCGAGGCCATCCTTTATAAGTAGGATTATAAATTCTTCTAATATAATGGACAAAGTGAGGATTAGAGGGAAAACTATATGGTAAGCATATAACAGTAACCATTTTTGCCAATTATTCACGATCTTTATTTGGATCGTAATACAAAATGCCACCGGTAACAGTGTTAATTCCCGGTTGAACTAGATTTGAACCGGCACTAGGGTTAATTCCCTGATTACCTACACTTGTCCCCTCTTGACTAGCTTTCATTTGAAGTAATCTAGCTTTATCATTAGGGTGTTTCATTATGTGTCTGGTCAAACTACCCGTACCGCCACGGTCTCCAGTAAATTTATGAGACATCAAGACCCCACAAGTTTTACACTTAGCCTTATTTTGATCTCTTAGTTGAGTAAAAAAGNCCACGGTCTCCAGTAAATTTATGAGACATCAAGACCCCGCAAGTTTTACACTTAGCCTTATTTTGATCTTTAGTTGAGTAAAAAAGTGCCAAACAAGAGATGTTTCGGACCGTTTAGAAGGTTGTCTATTAAAAGTAGGGGTTACTACAGGAGGGTCAGCCGGGGCATGATTTGGATTATTATCCGTTTGGTTAGCAACAAGACTAGTAGGTGTATCATCTAAATCCGGTTGCGTTTCATCTAAATCAACATTTTGGAATACAATAAAGAGCATTCATATATTCATCATTTAATTGTGAACCTAGTGTAAGATCATGTATAAATTGACTATCGGTAAATTGAAAACAAGGGCTATCACTATCAAGAATAACAGGTGGAGGAGGACGGGTAACAGGTCTAGGTCGGGGAGCCGGAGCCGGGGCCGGGGAAGTAGTAGTATCTTTCCTACTAGATTCACCAATTTTAGATTTTCCCTTACCACCAAACATTTTTTTCAAAGAAAAGTTCATATTAATTATAAGGAAAACAAATTAAACAAACAAAACTATAATATTAAAACTTAAGAGTTGGAACGAGTTTACCGAATTGACGAACAACTTCTTGAAAATTGTATAATATTGAAGACTTGAATACTTCAATTCACCAACTTCATAATTTTTCACAAATTGAAATAATAAAGTAAGCAATTATAGAAGAAAATTAGAGAGAGATTGATGATTTTGTGAGTAAAAATAAAAGAATGAGGGGGTATTTATAGTTGAGAATAGGGAAAAAGTATAATTATAAAAAGTTTGGGGTCAAAAACAAAGTTTGGGGGCCAAATGGCTATTTTTAAAAATGCCAAACGGCTAAAATTAAAGGGCCTACGGCTAGATTTTAAAATTCTGACTGTTGGCCATTTTTTAAATAAATTTTAAAAAAAATAAAATAAAATAAGCGTTGGGACTGTATGGCCCGTTTGGACGGGTTGAATCGGCCCAGGCCCGCCTGCCGGTCTCGGCCTAAACGGGCCCGGGCTCACGGTTCTTACCCTAAAGCCCACCCCATATGGGCTCACAGGCCCACCAAGACCGGACCCACCACGGGCCGGCCCGTTTAGCCCACATGGGCCGCAGGCCCGGCCGCAGGCCCGGGTCAGGCCCGACCCACCTGCCAACCTTAGGTTTCACATAACATTTCATTTTCAAAAATCTTTATATTTTTCAGAAAATAATTTTCTTTAAAAATTTATTTCTCGGACTTGGGACCTCGGAATTCGATTCCGGACATATGTCCAAGTCCCATATTTTCCTACGGACCCTCCGGGACTCTCAAATCACGGGTCCAGGTCCGTTTACCAAAAATGTTGACCGAAGTCAACTTTATTAAGCTTTCTAATACAAAATTATCATTTTTATCAGTTTTTTTCACATAAAGGCTTCCTGGCTACACGCTTGAGCTTCACACGCAAATCGAGGTGACATAGAAGGAGGTTTTCACGACCTTGGAACACAGAATTAGCTAGAAATATATGGGGTGACCTTTTGGGTCATCACATCCTCCCCCTCTTAAACAAACGTTCGTCCTCGAATGTGCCAAGATTCACCTTGAACTCATCCAATCACTGATGGTATACTTCCAACACATAGACGTGGGAGATCCCCCGTCACCTCAACCCACACAAGCCCGATGAAACAATCACAACCGCAATATAGCCTTCACCTTACCACCGATAAGCCTCATACCTCTACTTCTCACCCTCTACTCATTTACAAAAGACCTGATCCTAAATCCATATCCGGCATTAGCCTCAATCCGCTGCATCAACTCATGACTACACCCACAAGGCATGACCACACAACATAGTACATCACACATAGGCTCATATAACACTTTTGATCATAATAGTTTCCCGAAATCAACTCGACATTGGCAATTAGCCCCACATCTGAAAGAACTCTGTTTCCAAACCCCATAACACTAATAATGATGCAATGAACATGAAGACTTCATTATTAAACACCCAAGTCACCAGCCACAACTGACACCACCAGGCACACATCCCGCAAACTAAACTAAAGAAACACATAACGAAATGATTGAATATGAAAATAGAAACATATAAAGGGACTATCAAACAAGCCCATATGCACAACTCTCTATCAATACCGACTTACCAAAAGCAATATAACAATGAAGAAGCAAAGAATAAGAACAAATCACAAGGATACCATCCTGATAGAATTTCCACTACGGTACTCAGCCCGGTCTAAATATATCGAATCACAAATATCACGAGGACCTCGCCCTCAACTCTGAATCACATACCAAAAATATAGCATACCAATTGAAATTCCTCCACTAATTCATCTCAGCTGATAAAATCATAACGCTAGCTGATGTCACATCTCAATGGAGTATCAAATCACAACTCGTAAACAAAACCAGGAAAATCACATAAAGCTTACCACGAAGAACAACAAGGACTCCCTTCCAGTTTCACCACTATCAAGAATGAATAAACAACGATAGACGCGGGCTACTACTCATAGAATCTCCCAGCAGGAGCAAACACAAAATGGAGTGCAAAACATGGAACTCACTCATAAATGAAACAACAAATAAGGGAACTCGTCCCGACCAGCAGAACTATAATGAAAAACAATTGCTTCCCCTCTGTAACACATCAAAACAAACCTGTGTGATAATATCTGGCACATCGGCCTCCGGCCTACTATATGCAACACATCAACGGGTCGGGCCTCCCCCTCTTAGGCGCCCTCTACTCACCTGAATACCCTGCTACCACACCTACCTGAATGCTGGGACAATCTCTCACCCTGTGGCTAACATCCCCACACTGAAAACAATCTCGCTGCCGCCAAGTCTATGGAAAAACACACAATACGAACCCTATGAGACCCATGAGTACCTGAAATACCATGCGAAGCTAGTAATGCAACTGAACTGGTTGACCCACAAAACTTCTATAATGTCGTACCTTGCCTCCATAATACGGACCAGTAGATTCCTCCGATCTACGAGGCCTCATTGCCTCCTTGAACTCTCTCCCTGATCTCGTCTGTCCTTTCGCTTCCGGTCCCACATGCTCTCTAACCGGTGAGCGATCCCCACTACCTGCTGAAATGAGGCATCTACTCTAACTCTCAAGTCTCGCTGAACCGAATATCATGTCTGAATCTCTCAAAACTCTACGGACTCATATCCTAACTGAAGCAACCAAACGAGGTGTATATCTGGCCAACTCACTGAATCTAACAACATACTCCAATAGTGACATAGCACCCTGATGCAACTGCTCAAACTCCGCGCGCCGTACATCCCGAAGGAACTGAGGTGCAACCTCTCTCAAAGAATCTTCGAAAGACTGAATCCATGCTAGTGAAGCTAACTCGTCCAGGTCACCCCAACTTATATACCGCCACCACTGATCCACCCACTACTCTGAACCTGAGACGTGACAAAGCAATCCCACTCGTCTCCACAATACCTAAAGTACGAAGAATATAGTGACACTCCTCCCAAAAACCCTGGGCACCATCTGCCGCCAACCCACTTAAAGATAGAAGGGTGGTACTTCCTGTACCTCTCAAGTCCAAGGTATTCTTCCTCTGATGCTGCTACCCTAACCACGGCTGAACTGAAACCAGATGTCGTGCTGTCATGACAACGGGTACCTGACCAATATGATCTCGCTGCTCTGGAGCGTAGGCTACGGGAGTCTGAACTCATCCCCGGATCCGTGAAACAACTGGTGCACTAGAATCAACCCAGCCTGAATCAACGTACCAATTGTAGTCAATACTATGCCTAGGCCTCCTGAAGTGCGGGGTAGCAACAGGCACCCCGAGTACATGTCCCCTACTAGAACTACTGCAGCTTCTCAACGGCTGCTCTGGTAGGCATCTTAACTGCGGCACATGCTCCTCGTCAGCCTCAGTCTCTGACCATTGTGGCGTTCTATTTGGGGTAACATCATCAGGAACCGCAGCTCATGTCCTCACCATCGGTGAGAGAAAGGAACGAAAATTTCAAACTTCAAGATGAACTCGCATGACGAAGGAAGTGAAATTGTCCTAATAGTTTCGTAGCCTCTCGAAGATAAGTACAGAGATCTCCGTACCGATCCCCAAGACTCTACTAAACTCGCTTATGACTCGTAGCACCTATGAACCTAGAGCTCTGATACCAACTTGTCACGACCCAAATTTCCCTCCATTGGGTATCATGATGCCACCTAGTCTTAGGGACTAGGTAAGCCTAACAGTTACTGAATAACAACAATAATAAAAGGAAAACTAACAGTCTCGATATAGAATCTCAACAGAATGTACAAACTTTCCCAAAACCGGTAATACAAGTCATAAGCTCTATGAATCTTCTACTATTTGGAAATAAATACAACAACATATGGATAATAAATACAAAGAAGTTGACTCCGACGCCTGCGAACGCATCAGCAGGTTACCTTGAGTCTCCTCGAAAATCATCCCTAGAGCTACTACAATATATACATGGATCTGCACACAAAAATATGCAGAAGTGTAGTATGAACACACCACAGCGGTGCCTAGTAAGTATCAAGACTAACCTCGGTGGAGTAGTGACGAGGACTAGTCAAGACACCACTGGTCTACAAAATAAATAACATGAATATAGAAATGACCGAACGTTACGTCTACCTAAGGATTCATGGAAATATTTAAGACAATGACAATATAAAGCGGAAGGAAATTACAGAAATCAATCGCGAAACAACACAAAAATACACAGAAAGATGGACAGCAAAACAAGCCGAATCGAAAGGAAACACAATGCAATAGAGAACACCAATAACTCAACTCCACGTCGGTTTGTTCACATCGGGCCTTAGACATTAAAATCCGTAACTGGTAGAAATCTTTAAACAACAGTTCATATGAAAAACTTTTGCAAATAAAATTATTTTTGTATGGAAGAGTTTCCTTTGAAAACATACTTTCTCCAAAAGTAGATATAAGTATATTTAGTAGAGAGAATTACGTAAAACATAGTTTCTTTCAAAATACGAAACCTCCCAAGGATGCGTTCCCAAAAAAAGACTTCCAAATATCGTTTTAGGCAAGATTGATGCTTTTCAAATATACCTTCGATGTAAAGGTCATTCAAATATAATCATTTCAAAACCATTGCTTTTTAAATAATACCTTTCAATAAAATCCCTTGATCAAAATCTCCTCAAGATTTATCCACCGGAACTCAGTCCGTAACTCAGAAATTTTCCATGCAGTACAGGAGGAATACCAAATCTTGCCAATAATTGCAGTAAGAGATCAGTAGGAATATCCAAATTTAGAACAACGGATAAAATACAAAGACAAGTGCATGACATCACCCTTCGTGCTTTTACTCTCATCCTCACCAAAACAAGTGCACGGCATCACCCTTCGTGCTTTACTCTCATCCTCACCAAAACAAGTGCAGTAAATAGCAAACAGGAACAACGAAAATAATAATGCACAAACACTCGGCACGGAATGTCCCCTCGTGTAATAAATAAATAAATAACACTCGGCACGGAATGTCCCCTCATACATAACCTCACAAACACTCGGCACGGAATGTCCCCTCGTGCAATAAATAAATAACACTCGGCACGGAATGTCCCCTCATGCAATAAATAAATAAACACTCGGCACGGAATGTGCCCTCGTGCATAACCTCACAAACACTCGACACGAAATGTCCCCTCGTGTAATAAATAAATGACACTCGGAACGGAATGTCCCCTCGTTTATAACCTCACAAACACACGGCACGGAATGTCCCCTCGCACAATAAATAAATAAACACTCGGCACGGAATGTCCCCTCGTGCATAACCTCACAAACACTCGGCACGGAATGTCCCCTCGTGCTAAAATAACATAAACAATAATTTAACAAGGAAAATCAACAATAAGAACCATAAATCACATCATTTGGAAATCAACAATAAGAACCATAAATCACAACATCCTGGCAAGGGAGTCAACAGTGCAAACAGTATCATTAACAGTATAAACAACAATAGAAATCATACCATCCCGGCAAGGGAGTCAACAATGAAAACAACATCATCTCGGCAAGGGAAACAAATATAACCAATCTCGCCTAAACAATTAACTTTACGAAATAAAACCCAACTCAAACAAGGGCCCAATAATAGGCAACATCAAAAAAACACCAACAACATAAATGTTTATCAACTAGGTCCAAGTAGCACATAAGGGAGAAATCATATAAAGCATAATGTAAGACTCACGAGGATGCTTGACACGAACGCACGGATTTCTAACTACGGCTAAACAACTATAAAGCTAGATAACCCGAGTATAGTCAATTTGGCAGTTTTAGGAAGCAAGTATAACATGAAGACAAGAGCGGTAAGATATTCAATTAAGTCAATTAAGATCAAATATCCAACAAAGGAATCCAAAAGCAAGTAATTCTAATATAAGCAGGAAAGGATGAAATTAACAACCAAGGATTCAAACGTGAAAACAACTCATACACAGGTAACATAAGAACCTACGAATCCTAAAAGGCCAACCTATTAGCAAATAAGTTCGAGTACGCACTCGTCACCTCGTATACACGGATTACAATTAACAAAGAAGACTCAATCCTAAGGGATAGTTCCCCCACACAAGGTTAGGCAAGATACTTACCTCAAAGACGCCAACCCGGTACTCAAAAATGAACTTCTCGGGCGCAAAGACCTCCGGACGGCTCAAAATCAACTAAAACAATTTCAAAATACAAATAAAACGTATAAGGAACTATTCTGAATAATAAAGTTTCAGTCTTTACAAATTTATAAAAAATCGACCCAAAAGTCGATCCCCGGGCCCGCACCTCGGAACCTGACAAATTACAAAAATTCGATTACCCATTCCGATACGAGTTCAACCATACTAAATCATGATTTTTCATTTTAGAAATATTCTTTCAAAACCCACATTCTTCCTCAACTAATAACACAAATTAAATGATAAAAACAAGAACGAATTCATGAAATATAATTAATTCTAGTGGAAGAACACTTACCCATTCGATTTTTGTGAAAAACCTCCAAAGAATCGCCAAAAGTCGAGCTCTAGAAGTCAAAATATGTTTAAAATGGTGAAACCCCGATTTTGCAAACTTATATTCTGCCCAGGTGCTTTGCGAATCGCGATCACGGGAATCAAGGCATGATCGCGTAGAAGGAATTGGCTGCTGGTGTAAGATGTGCTCCGCAATCGCGGAGAATCTTATGTGATCGCGTATAAGGGGCAGGCTGGCTTCTGCGATCGTGGATGGAGTTATGCGATCGCAGTGAATGGAAAACCTAGGGGTCCAAAGCAACACTATGCGATCGCGACTTCATCTATGCGATCGCGACTTCATCTATGCGATCGCATAGAAGGAAACCATATGACAGGTTCAACAGTTCAAAAATAGGAAAAATAGACCCGAAACCTATTCGAAACACACCCGAGGCCCCCCGGACCCCGTCTAACTGCACAAACAAGTCTCATAACCTAATACGGACTCGCTCGAGGTTCCAAACCACATAAAATAACACTAAAACGACGAATCAAACCAAAAATCAATGAAATTCCTCAAAACTTCTTTAAACATCAAATTTTGCATTTAAGGTCCGAATCACGCCAAACGAACTTTGTTTCATACCAAACTTCACAGATAACACATATAAATCATATCGAACCTGTACCGGGCTCCGGAACCAAGATACGGGCCCAATACCACAAGTTTCACATAACATTTTATTTTCAAAAACCTTTATATTTTTCAGAAAATAATTTTCTTTAAAAATTCATTTCTCGGACTTGGGACCTCAGAATTATATTCCGGGCATATGCCCAAGTCCCATATTTTCCTACGGACCCTCCGGGACCGTCAAATCACAGGTCCGGGTCCGTTTACCAAAAACGTTGACCGAAGTCAACTTTATTAAATTTTCTAATACAAAATTATCATTTTTATCAGTTTTTTTCACATAAAGACTTCCCTGCTATACGCCCGCGCTGCGCACGCAAATCGATGTGAGATAGAAGGAGGTTTTCACGACCTCGTAATACAGAATTAACTAGAAATATACGAAATGACCTTTTGGGTTATCACACATTACCCGATGAAAATTAAGTTTTTTTGTTTTACATTGTCATTAAATAAAAATTAAACTCTTAATATACATAAGAGATGAGACGTACTTGAAATTGGAGCTATATCGTTGTTGAATATCCTATAAAAGTTTTGTGACAGTGGTGAACAGTAGCATTGCAAGCATAATTAAAAAAAAAATTTAAATACAAGATCGTACTCCATTTGAACCAAAAAAAAAGAAGATGAAGATAAAACGACAGGACGTTAATGATGAAATTTACCTTCCAACTATAGATGTTGGGCAGATCTAGTTGGGCGGAAGGTAGTTTATTCGGATCCCCTTCACTAAAAAGTTATACCGCACATATAAGATAAAACCTATTTTGTACATTATATATTACTATTCTTAGGGTATGCGTATTGCGCGTGTATCCCATATCATTACATACAAAACTTTAAGAAATAATGTTAAAATTATGAAATATCCTTTATAAAGTAAAAAGAAAAACTAAAGATAAAAGTGCAAGTGCCTAAAAATTATTTTTATTGACATGTCCTATTTAGCTAACTCGGTAAATAAAGAAATACTATCATACGATAGTCCTTTGATGCGTTATTATTGGAGTTGTCGGTAAACTTGGATTAGAAGAACCTTATTCAAGCATATTGTCAAAGGAGGATCCATAAAAACTAAATTAGAACGGATTTTAATTTGATGGGTTAGCTTCTTACTAGGCGTAATGGCTTCCTGGCACTTAGATTTGTAGAGTTTTTGAAAGTCGATACACGAATTTTGAATTTTCTCATTTAAACACTCAAACTTGACGGAATGAGTACAAATAAATACATCTTGTAGTCGTGTATATCAATTCCGCTTACATGTAGAACCCGTTTTGTACATTATATATTACTATAATTAGGGTATGCGCGTTGCACATGTATCCCATATCATTACATACAAAACTTTAAGAAATAATGTTAAAATTATGAAATATCCTTTATAAAGTAAAAAGAAAAACTAAAGATAAAAGTGCAAGTGCCTAAAAATTATTTTTATTGACATGTCCTATTTAGCTAACTCGGTAAATAAAGAAATACTATCATACGATAGTCCTTTGATGCGTTATTATTGGAGTTGTCGGTAAACTTGGATTAGAAGAACCTTATTCAAGCATATTGTCAAAGGAGGATCCATAAAAACTAAATTAGAACGGATTTTAATTTAATGGGTTAGCTTCTTACTAGGCGTAATGGCTTTCTGGCACTTAGATTTGTAGGGTTTTTGAAAGTTGATATACAAATTTTGAATTTTTTCATTTAAACATTCGAACTTGACGGAATGAGTACAAATAAATACATCTTGTAGTGCGTGTATATCAATTTCGCTTATATGTACAACACGTCATATACTAGACTATTTATTACATGACACATGTGTTATTTGTAGGTCCTATTCTCTTAAATACTAAATAAGCAAAAAAGAAATTACAAATTAAAAAAATTAAAAAAAGAAAGAGAGAAAAAGACCTGACACTTCTCTCCGTTCACCCACCTGATGTCCCATCTTCTCCGTTCACCCACCTCCATTCCTTTCCTTATTTTTATTCTTCTTCTTTTTTCTTTTCTTCGGTGTTCTTTTTCTCTCTTATTTCTAAATCAAATTCACAACACCACTATGCTCATGGTTAGACTAGAAAAATAAATTTAATTTGGAATTTCAGAAAAAAATCAATAGGAATCCATGATTTTGAAACAATGGAGGTCGGCAATACTATTGTGAGTTGGCTAGGCTATATCAAAGAAGGACATAAATGGTGAAATCTGAAAGAAGAACCACGTCGGCCTCTGAAAATGAAATTTTCTACCCAAAACTCTACAATTTCCCCCTGATATTTCTCTTTACTCTATCTGTCTTCCGGTCTGAGATTGGATACAAAAAGGGGGAAAGGAAATTAATGTGAGAAAGGATTAACATAAAGTTTTTAAGAAAATCCATTGATATTCTTTGTTTTTCACTATCTCTGCCTGGATTTGGAACAAAAAGAGGAGAAAGGGGTAGATTAGAGAGGGGGAGAAAGAAAAGAAAGGCGAGGTGGGGGAGAGGACGACAATGGGGAAAAAGAACACACGAGGTGAAAGGAATTTGGGTGGGGGGGGGG
>MDKJ01131633.1:0-15416 GCA_005239525.1 Nicotiana knightiana
AAGCACATAAAATGCGAGGTATATAATGCTTAAAATCACGAATTCTAGCCACACATCAATATCGTCAATGTAGACTTCCATTATTTTTTCCAAATGTTCTTGTAACATTTTAGTCACCAATCTTTGGTATGTGGCTCCAGCGTTTTTCAAGCCAAATAGCATGACTTTATAACAATAAGCCCCTTTGTCTGTGAAAAACAAAGTTATTTCTTCTTCTAGTGTGTCCGCTTTTGTTTGACTATATCCTGAGTATGCATCTAAAAAACTCAAAAGTTCATGTCATGTGGTAGAATCAATTAGTTGATCTATATACGTTAAAGGAAATGAATCTTTAGTACAAGAATTATTTAAATCATTATAATCTACACAAACTCGTGATTTTCATTCTTTTTGGGAACTATCCACGGTATTAGCTAACCAATCAGGGTATTTTACCTCTCGTATTGACCTAATTTTTAAAATCCTTTGTACCTCATCTTGGATCGCTTGATTTTTAAAGGATCCATGCTTCCTCTTCTTCTTCTTGACAGGTGGGTACGATGGATCCTCATTTAGTTTGTGGGTCATCACCTCTGGTGGTATACCTGTCATATCCGAGTACGACCAGGAAAAGCAATATGCATTAGCTTGTAAAAATTTAATTAACTTACATTTCATTTCTGGGCTTAAATTCGCTCCAATGTAAAATTTTCTGTTTGGCCAGTGTCCAAATAGAACAACAACTTCGAGCTCTTCAGTAGTTGTCTTAATATTTTCATTTTATTACGAGTCTTGAATATCATCGAGTCTCGAATCAACATTAGTTTGTCATGGCGTGTCTTCAGTTGAGATCTTCGTAACAATGCCCTCAACCGAATTCTGTAGTTGCTATTTTGCATATGCATCATTGGTTATCGTGCTAGTAATCACCACTGAATTGATACTTCTATAAGCTTGCTAATCTCCACGGATTTGACGGATTCCCCACTGTGAAGGAAATTTGATAACTTGATGTAATATGGATGGGCCAACATCCATATCGTGAATCCACGGTCTTCCCAAAATTATATTATAGGCCATGTCCGCATCTATCACTTTGAACTTTGTATCCTTGACAACTCCTTCTGCGAACGTGATGAGTAACTTCCCCTTTTGTGATAAGCTTGAATTATCAAACCTAGGAAAGGAACGTGCCTTTGGTATTACCTTGTCATTAGCTTGCAATTCATTCACCACCCTTAGTAAAATGATGTTCACTGAACTACCTGGATCAATCAAAACTTGTTTTATGTTAGTATCGTGTACAAGTAAAGATTTTAGCAGTGCATCATTGTGAGGACTCATCAAGTCGTCCGCATCTTCATCATCTAATGTTATACTGTCACCATACAAGACCTGGCGAACTCGCTTCCCGTGGGTACATATTTTTGCAGCTGTATATGTTACACCATTGACTTCATCTTCCCCAATTATTAAGTTGACTATTCTTTTTGGTGATGGAATTTTTGGGGGCTCTTGTCTGTTCTTCATGTATGATTGTCTTCATTTCTCACTAAACAAATCAGTAAGGTAACCTTGCTTCAACAAATGCTCGACTTCTCCTTGAAAAAGTCTACAATCTGCTATTCTATGACCATGATCATTATGAAACGCGCACCACAAATCTGGATTTCTTTTGCTTGGATCTGATCTCATTTCTTTAGGACATCGCACCTTATCTCCCATGCCTCTTAGGACATCTACTAACTCGAATGTGTTGATATTAAAGCGGTAATCTCCTATCCTCGCTTGTGTTTTGGTATCACTGCCTCGGGCATCCCGTTCCTTTCTAAACCTATGAAGAACTCGTTTCTTTTTTCCTTGGTCTTGAGTAGAATCGTGTGTTTTCCTATTTAGATCGAGCGTCTCGCCCTGCAGATCCTATATATGGCTTGTACCTATTTTTTGGACCTTTTTCTGACTCTAAACATCTTGATTCTGCTATTTCACCGACTCTTGGTTGTGTGACTATATCTTCTTCTCTCTGTAACTTCATATTGTACCTGTTGTACACATCGTTCCAAGTTGTTACTGGAAATTCTCGCAAACTTTCCTTCAACCTTCTCGTGGCCTCTGAAATTTTCTCGTTCAAGTTGCTCATGAATGCCATAGCTGCCCAGTTATCAGGTACTCGAGGTAACATCATACTCTTCCAGTGGAATTTGTCTACGAATTCTTTGAGCAATTCCGTATTCCCCTTCTTAACCTTAAAGAAGTCTTTCATCCTTTTCTCAACTTTTTGAGCTCCCGAATGTGCTTTTATAAATGAATTTGCAAGCTCAGTAAAAGAATCAATAAAATTTTCAAGTAAAAGAGAAACCGTGTTAATGCTCCCTTCGTGAGTGTTCCACCAAACATTTTTACCATAATCGACTCGATATTTTGTTTGGTTGCCTTTCACACCAGTAGTGAACGCAGTTACATGATCTCGAGGGTCAGTTGTTCCATCATATTTGGGCATATCAGGCATTTTAAATTTTTTGGGAATTGGTAATGGTGTTGCACTTAGCTTCCAGGGTTATTGTGAATACTTGTCAATATCTACCCCTTTGATTATGGGTGGCACGCCTGGTATCTACTCTATACGATCGTTCTGCTCCTTCAAATGCTTATGCAAAGTTAGCACTAAATTTTGTAAAGTAGAATTATTTGGTGTATCTAACCCTCCATCATGAGATTCGTTAGGAATTTCTCCACTTTCAGAATTGTCAAGCCTTGAGCGCGGGTTTTCTAAGGTTGTTGTATTGACCGGTGGATGATTTTGTGGCACATTGAGAAATCCTCTGACAAAAGCTTGTAGTTCGCTATTCACATGTTCCATAATCAATTGCTTTAATGCATCTTGCTTTACAGTTTGTTCATCCCCTTGTTGATCATCAACGCGTGATGTAGACCCTTAAGGTGAACCTCCACGGGATTGCTGAGGGGATCCCGTTGGTGAGCGTTGTGGTGGAGTTCCACCTTGTTGGTTTAGCTGGTTATTTTAGTTAACAATTGACATACTTGGTTGTCAAAAAATATAATTTGGAAAGTGAATATTATCAGATTTCTGGCAACAGAACTAGTTTATTTAACTAAAAATAGATTTCTCAGTCAAAGTCAATATTTAAGAGAAAAGGAATTAATAATAATCAAGATTTACTTCACTTTGCCAGCAATTTTGGGAAAAATAGATCAAATAATGAAAATGATTAATAATGAAAAATAAGAGATGAACTAACAATCACTCCCCAAAATCAAGGGTTAAAACTTGAAGAGTAAGGCAAAGAATAATAATATGTATTTCAGTAATAATCCTAACTTGCCCTTATAAATTTGTAAGGGATTTTCGCCCTTATATAGGAGCCTATAATTATAACGGTTCCCACATTTAATTTGGGTTCACTGATGACATTAACTGTATTGATTGCCCGATACTGTAGGTAACCGTAACTGGTTTATAACTAAAAGATTCCTTATAACTGCTCCGATTCTTCTTCTTTATTTACTTCTGGTTCACGTATCTTCCCTTTTTTGCAACCTTCATTCATTTTGTTCCTGTTTCTTCCTTGACAAATGTCAGGCCCGATTCTATTCTCTACGTTAGCTCATGGGTGTTTCTCCCCGTACCTTTCCTGCATTCTTAATTTACCTAACTGATAGTGATACTTGTCGCTATATCGATGCTCCACAGGACATGCCCTGTCAGCTTACTATTTGTCCACGTGTCATGTCTTTTTTTCACCAATATATGCCTGAAGCAAGGATTGCCCGAGTGGATGATCTTGAGGCCCGTTTGCAGCAATCCGAGCAAGACAGAATGACCCACATCCAAGAAGTCGCTCAATTGAATGAAGATCTCAAAGATGCTAAGGCTAAGTGGGCTGAACTTCATGGTACTGTAACTATTACGGTCAAGCTTGAGTCTGCATTCATGGAAAAAGTTAATAACTTGGAGGTTAGCTTATGCTCTAAAATCGAGGAGGCCAATGATGTCGAGGATCAAAGACCAAGGATGGAGGAGAGATTCAGAAGAGTCATGGAGCAGAATCAAATTCATGCTGCAACAAATGCTGATCTTGGTTCCAAAACCAGCATTGTTAAACATGAAAAAGCTTCAAGCGAAGATTGAAAAACTCCGAGCCAAACTCCAGATCAGGAAGATTTCATCATCTTCAAGACAGCCTATGCCATATATCATACGAAAAGGAAGACTTTGGAGGAAGCCAAAGAAGGCAATACAAACATTGACGAGCGCATTGCCAAAAAAAAGAGAGCTGGAGACAACCCTTCATGAGAACCTTCCTACTCGGCCCGTCACTTCTGATTCTTCAAATACTAACTCCGAATTTTCAGGAATCGAAGAAGAATCCAAAGAAGATGAAGGCCATGAATCGGAAGTGGAACAACCTTCTCCAACTAGGGAAAACGAAGACTCTTCCCTCCCTTTGTAATTATGCCAAAACTCTTTCGTAAATATGGACTTCTTTAAGGCTAAATTGAAAATGTATACATACATTGATTGATACCGATGTGAGCTTCTTTCACGTGTCCAGTCCCAGGCACCGTAGTTTTCCCCCATTCTTTTGCCCTTTCTCTCCATCTGAAAACAAATCTCGCATGTTCCTTTCACCGACTTTCTCTTTCTCTCTTTATGCCTGGGGCGATTTTCTTCTTCCTCCTCGTACGTAATTTTGTTGCTAAGTTTTTATTTTTAGTTATGTGGTTATTTTATTATTTACCTTTTGGGTATTCTGAAGACGTAGACCATTTTAAATCTTTTTTATATATAGGATTGATAAGTCTCATGTACCTACTAAGTCATTGAACTTATTATTTAACGGAGTCTACTTAGGTTATAGAAGAGTGTGGACTGAAATTTTGCAATGATTGAAAATTTTAGATTTCTTTGATGACTTATTAGTTTCTCGCTAAGAAGCAGGGAATGGCCACCTTCTTTTCATGTTGCTCTATTTTCTCATGATAGAATAGGATTTTAGCATCTTCAACTTTTGGGCAGTATATGTCCATAGATTTTTCTCACAGTGAACCAATTTCATTTACATTACCACAATGTTCTTAAATTGGGTTTATCTTTTTTTTTTTCTTCGAAATTATTTCTATTTTATTATTTTTGAAATGAATATTGTATGTTACTTTGAATTTATTTTTAAAAGATGAATTTATGGATTCATTGCCCAATATTTTTTTGATTCATTTAGTGGTAATATAATGGTCTCAGTTTCCTAATTTCACGGGGTTTTTTCAAAGAAAGTTGTTGACCAAAAGGGGAGAAAGGAACATTGCATCAATTATGACATGCAATTCCTGCACTTTTGGATTCTAATATTATATGCTTAGCTAAAATGTTAACCAGCTATGCTTTATATTTTATGTTATATCGTATACATATGTTTCCCATTGGAAGTTAAAATTATAAAATTTAGAACTTTAGGCTTGATATTGAAATTTCATGAAACGCATGAAAAACAGATGCCTAACAATAATGGGTTGTTTTATTATATGTTAATGCAGGAGATAGAATCATTTACTCGCCTCGTAGTATAGCGGCGGAGCCACATTGAACCAAGAGGCGTCAAACGACACCCCTTCGCCGCTAATTTACACTATATTGTTGGATAAATTTCTTTATTTTATGTATATTTACTATACGTTAACTCCTCTTGATTTTTTGATGTGTATAATTATTTTTATTTTGACATTCCTTCATAAAAATTCTGGCTCCATCACTGCGTAATATATGCAGTACTAAGGTCTTATTTTCTGTTATCGTTCAGATGCATGGTCTGCTTGATAGTAATTGTCGACAACTCTTATTAAGGGGTAAGACAATGGAATCTTTGCTTTCCCAGAAACTATAAGATTTTTACCAATTACTCGACTTTTAATGTTAAAGGTCATGATATTTTATTTCAAGAATTTCGATATTTATTGTATATTGGTATATTATTCAGGTGGAAATGACTTCAAGAAAATAAGAACGTAACTTGAGAGAGCTGTGTCAAACAAGATACATTTTTTTATGTTAAGGTAAAGATATGCTCTTCTCTTTTTCATTATTAAATGCATTAATTTCTTCTGCATTAATTATATATTTACATATACTTCTGATATTTATAAACACTCAAGAATAGGATGAAAAACTATATCTGTATTGAATGCCAAGCTCAATTTAAATACAAGTCTTCCTAAGAGTATTCCTTGAATTAGGAGACTTATTCAAATCAAAAAACTATCTAGAGCTAACTAACTGAATGATAAGTATGAATTAAAAGGATAACTCTAAATGTATATTTAATCTAAGGATAAGCATGAAAGCTAAAAACTAATCCAAAGGGATAAACAACTAGTTACAACTGTTGTTCCAATACGCCCCCCTCAAGATACACGATGTGTAACTAAGCCTAACTTGAACAAATTTCGGTCAAAGGATGGTTTGTCAAGTGGCTTGGTGTGCGTATCAGCTAGTTGGTCAGCAGAATGAACATGAACAACTTGAACCCCCTTCTGTTGAACATGGTTGCCCACAAAGTGAAAGTCCACCTCAACATGCTTCATGCGACTATGAAGGCCTGGATTCTCGCTTAGGTAAGTGACACGAATGTTGTCACAGTAGATTGTGAGAATATCTTTGACAGGAAGCTTCATCTCAAGCAATAGGTTTCTCACCCACAACAGTTCAGCAAGAGCATTGGCAACATCTCTATATTCAATTTCAGTTGATGAGCGAGCTACAATTTTCTGCCTTTTTGAAGACAAACTGATTGAGTTTCGATCAAGAAAGAGAATATAGCCAGATGTGGAATATTTGTCAGTGAGATCTCTAGCCCAGTCGGCATCGGAATACATGTGCAGATAAAAATCAAAATTTGGGGATACACGGAGGCCAAACTGAATTGTACCACGAAGATACCTGAGAACACGTTTCACAGCTTTCCAATGTAGGTCTGATGGCGATTGCATAAACTGAGACAGTTTATTGACCGCATAGGAAATGTACGGCCTTATAAAAGACAGATATTGAAGTCTGCCTAGGACTCGGCGATAGCGAGTTGCATCTGTAAGGTCAGCCCCATCATTGAGTTTGAGTAACTCGGAGTTACTCATTGGTGTTTTCTCACTTTTGCAATCAGACATCAATTCTGCACTTAAAATTTCATTGATATAATTTGCTTGAGATAGAATAATATTATCTGAACTTCGAATCACCTCAACACCAAGAAAGTAATGAAGGTCTCCCAAATCTTTAATTGAGAAGCGAGAAGCAAGGGAAACTATAACCTCATTCACATTGGTAGGATTGCTGCCGGTGACAATGATGTCGCAACATATACCAGAATGAACATGAAACCAGCGTTGTTGATCCTAACGAATAGAGAGTGGTCCGATTCAGTCTTGACAAACCCCATGTACAGAAGATGACCTTTGAGTGCATTGTACCAAGCCCGAGGTGCTTGCTTCAGGCCATAAATTGCATTGCGCAACTTACAAATATAAGTCGAGTTGTTGGCATAAGTAAACCCCGGAGGTTGCGTCATGTAAACCTCCTCTTCAAGATCACCTTGAAGAAATGCATTGTTGACGTCAAGCTGACGAAGGTGCCAGTGAAACCGGAGAGCAACATCAAGAATGATTCGGACAGTGGTGGGTTTGACTACCAGACTGAAAGTCGAGTGAAAATTAACACCCGACCTCTAAGTAAATCCTTTGGCAACTAGTCTCGCTTTTTAGCGATCAATTGAACCATCTTCTTTCCTCTTAATCCTAAAAAGCCACTCACATGAAACAACATTTTTAGAAGGATCATTTGGAACTAGTTCCCAAGTACGGTTATTCAGCAATGCATTAAATTCTGATTTCATAGCTTTTCTCCACTCAGAGTGTTTCTCGGCTTGTTTGAAGGTATGGGGTACAAGTGAGGATTCTAAATGAGCAAGGTAGTCACAGATTTACTTTGTTTTTTGCATATCATTATGTGAACGAGTGATAATACGATTGGGAGGGGAAGGGCAGCGGGAAAGTATAGGTTCGACTGGTAGTGCCGCATGGTTGCTGCCGATTCGAACAAAGACGGTAGGAGGAGGTGCCATGGTTTTGGATTGGGTTATTTTGCGGTGATAAACTAGAAGTGGTAGAGATATTTGTGAAGTTTTAGATGTAGAAGATGGTGAATTTATAGGTTGACGGGCAGTGCTTGAAGGATTCAGAGAAGATGGATATGGACAATGAGACTCCTGGGCAATGGGAATTATAGAAGAAGGAGGAGAGGGAGGATTACCTGGAGTAGAAGTCTTTGAAGACTTTGAATCTGCTTCTGCCGCTGGCACGCCAGAAATGGGGGATTGTAGTGGCGAGTCAATTTGGTTTGGGGAAGGAGAAGACGTTTGGGATTGGGGTTCTGCCAGTGGAAGTTGTATTTCAATGTGGTGGGGAAAATATGAAATATTAGAGACATTAGGGGTGATATTGGGTGTATTAGCAATTGCACTAGTTGTCCATTCCAGGTGCCTTTTTTGAATTGTAATATTAGAGAATATATCTTTGAATGGAAATTTATTTTCAACAAAATGTACATCACGGGATAAATAAATTTTTGATGAGATTGGATCAAAGAATTGGTGGCAGTGATGGGACAATGAGAAACCGAGATAAACACATGGGGTGGATTTTAGTTCAAGTTTATTTTTAGAATATGGTTTAATCCATGGATAACATAAACACCCAAAAATTCTTAGAGAAGCATAATCAGGTGTCCTACCAAATAATTTTTCAAAAGGAGAATTATTATTTAAAAGTGTGGTGGGGAGTCAGTTAATGAGATAGACCGCATGATGACAGGCAAAGGACCAAAAAAGTTATGGGAGAGATGCCTCATGTAAGAGTATTCGTGCAGTTTCAATAATGTGACGATGCTTGCGCTCAGCAAGAGAAACTCTTTGAGGCGTATAAGGTGGGGTGGAAAGGTGTTCGATACCGTGAAGTGAGAGATAAGGGTCAAGACTTTTATACTCTCCTCCACCATCAATATAAAGCGATAGAATTTTGGTATCGAAATGTTTTTCTATCAAAGGATGGAATTTTTGAAAAATTTCTCGGACTTCAGATTTATTTTTAAGTGTTTAGAGCCAAGTGTATCTTGTGTATTGATCAACAAAAATACAGTAATATAATTTTTTATCAAGAGATAACACAGGAGAGGGTCCCCATAAATCACTGAAAATAATTTGAAGAGGTTTAGAGCTTTCTAAAGTTAATGTGTGAAATGGATGCCGATGGGCTTTATTAGACAGACAAGAATTACAATAACAAAACTTGTCTCGCTCAACAGATGGGAGCGAGAATTTATTCAAGACATATGCAAGAACTCTAAAATGCGGGTGACCCAATCTTTGGTGCCAAGTGGTCAGGGAAGTTGAAGTGGTAGATATGTGAGCTTGTGGATATGAAGTGGGCCACTCATACAATCCATTTTTGGTCCGGCCTCGTGCCAACGGTGTCCGCATTTTCAGATCCTTCACAAAAAAAGAAAAAGGAAAGAATTCAACGGATGTTAGATTGTCCTGACAAAATTTAGAAACAGAAATAAGATTACGTTTGATAGCTGGAGCACATAGAGTGTGAGTTAGCTTAAAAATATTATTTGATGCATTTAACTGAGTAGAACCAATATGTGAGATGTGAATTTTGTTACCACCACCCATGGAGACATCCTCGTTGCCATGGTATGGTTGTAGGTTATGAGGTTTGGTTGTGACATGATGTGTGACACCAGAGTCCACTATCCATGGGTTAGCATTAGTGTTGAAGCCTGTGATATAATTGGCTTTGGCCTCAAAATGATTATGTTACTTGGATTGGCATACAATTGCAGTATGGCAAATCTTGTTGCATAATTGGCAACGAATAACACCCATTGGGTTATTGTTTTGGGGTTGCCACTGGATGGATGTATTGGGGCGTGTATTCTGTCGCCATGGTTGAGAGTTGTTGTTGTAGGATTGGCGGTGATTGTTGCAATTGTTGGCATTGTTATTCTGTTTGTTGTGAGTAACAACTATCGATGTGATAGGACTAAGAGTTTTCTTAGCTTCCTCATGTCGGATAAAGAGCTCGTGATCAAGAAATTTTTCATATAGTTCCTAATAAGTGACGGTGGTGTCACGTTCTCGTATGGCAGCCGATATCTCACGAAACTCAGGGCCAAGTCCACTAAGAACCTTGACTATAAGTTCAGAGTTACTGACCGGAGCACCTGCATTGGCAAGTTCATCAGAGAGGAACCGAATGCGCTGAAGGTACTTAGTAATAGGAATGGTGTCTTTTGTGATTCGTGCAAGTTGGTCACGAAGGCTGAAGATCCGAGTCTGGGACTTGTTTGCATAAGCAGTGTGCAAGGAGTCCCAAGCATGTTTGGATGTGTTGGCAGCAGCAACTGTGGAAGCAATGGTAGGGTCAACAGACACCATAAGAGCGTTCTGGATGAGTTGATCCTGACGGAACCAAAACATATAAGCAGGATTGGGAGTTGTATTGGTGCCAAAGGTAGTGGTCGGTGTGAAAATCAGGGTAGACCCATCAAGGTGACCATAGAAGTCATGGTCGTGCATAAGCATGGAGAACTGAGCTTTCCAAGTGGCAAAATTGTGACTGCCACTAAGTTTGATAGGTAGTTGGGAAGCGGGGTTGAATTGGATAATGGTTGTGATGCCGGTAGTGTTATCGGCATTGACAACTCTGGTAGTGTTTCCATCTTTTTTCATTGGAGGGTTTGGTATGGAAAAAAAAATATTGGATCGTGCTCGGCAGAGTTGTATAGGCTCAGATACCATATAAACACTCAAGAATAGGATGGAAAACTATATCTGTATTGAATGCCAAGCTCAGTTTAAATACAAGTCTTCCTAAGAGTACTCCTTGAATTAGGAGACTTATTCAAATCAAAACACTATCTAGAGCCAACTAACTGAATGATAAGTATGAACTAAAAGAATAACTCTAAATTTATATCTAATCTAAGGATAAGCATGAAAGCTAAGAACTAATCCAAAGGGATAAACAACTAGTTACAACTGTTGTTCCAATAATATTGAGTATTTTGAGTTATTTCCCAGTTAAAATTTTTATAAATAAAGAATTTCCTTTGGTTGTCGGAAAATTTAACTGACGGATAAGTAGTGATCCTTTAAAAGGTTCTCAAAAATGAAAGACTGCAGTAAATCCTCGGAGTCTAGGTAAATGTGTCATCTCAGTGAAAAGCAATGAAGAAATTGAAGCATCAACTTAACTTATCAGACGGCAAAATTAGTGAACCATTACATCTGTTTTCCATTTTTTTTCAAAAGTAACCATTTGTTCCAACTTTCTTCAAGGTTAAAGCATAACCATTTGTTTTCAAAAGTAAAAAAAATATCCACAGTAGAGAATTGCAAAAAGGTTATAAATGCATTATATATCCATACGTGGTTCTATCATGTGTAGACTTGATCATTCTTACCATTTCTGGTATTTTACCAATTTTTATTGAATAACAATTAGTTTTAATGTAGTTTTAAATAGGCAGACTAGGATGTCTAGATCTGGTTATCAAACATAGAAATGTTTTACATAAATGATCCCACATGTGAACCTTGACTTCAATGTGTTGTACCAGTATTTGATTTTTCCAGCATCTGCATTAGGGTTTGTTTTTCCTATGCATGTTAAAAATCTTGAAGTCACTAGAAGTCAGTTCATATATCATGCCAAAGCATCTGAGTCCACTTGTATCTGTATCAGATTATATAGTTTACTTTTATTCTTTTTCTTAGATCCTTATTTTCTTCAGTTTTGGCTCTCCTGTTTTATTTCAGCAGGTATGAAGTTTGTTTTAAAAATTACTATGACAGCAATAATAAGTCCTTTAATTTGGTCGACATATCATGCTCTGCAACAATTCTGTTGCTTTTGGAAGTTATACATGTTGGTCTTTAAGCTTAGTGTAGCTTAATTTTAAGCTTAGTCTTGCTTAATTTTAAGCATGGTGTATCTTAAAGAGAGTGAATGAAAAATGGTGGGAAAAAAAATGGAGGCAAGTGAAATTTTGAATTAGTGCACTTTGTCCCTTATTTGAAGAAGGAAAGAAAATCTATGTGTATATATAGAGAAGCTCTTCTTCTGGCAATTAAAGAGTTGAGAAGAAGGCAAGCCTCGCGCCGTCGTCGTTGTCCCTCGCTCGGCTTTGGCTTCGGATTTGGTCAAAGATTTCAAATCCGGAATGACCCGCGACACGGTCCGGTCCGACCTGTTTTCTTTCCCGGTTTATTTTAAATCCGTTTTTAAATTTCCCGCAATATCCATACCTGTTCAAAACAGCTATGGTTGTTCTGAAATGATTCACACCTGTTCCAACAGCTATGGCTGTTCTGAAAGGTTGCAAAACCTTTTTAGAAACAGTACAAAATTGGCTATAAATATACCTTAAATCCCAGAATTTTTACTTACTAAATTTTTCTGATCTTCTTCTTCTTCTTCTTCTTCTGCACAAAATATTCCAGTGTGTTTTACAGCCTTCGAGTGGTTCCTTGTTCGCCGGCGTTTTTGGTACTAACACTACGGTGAGTTAAATCATTCTATCCTGGGAGGATATATTCCCAAAACCTCGGATACTTGAGGGGAATAATTTTCTTATGGACACACTGTGTATTCAGTGGGCTCGATTTATTCTTATATTATTTTTTCATAGAAAAAACTAAGGACGCCTGGACTAGTGCGCCCGCGCTCAGCACGCGCTAGTGGTCGCGCTAGTTAGGTTTCTCACTGTCCCTGGTATATTCCACTAGCGCGCGCTAGAGCCTGCGCTAGTGATTTTTCTTACTGTTTCAGTATTTTTTCCGAAATTATTATTGTTTTATTTTACAGCAATACAGACTATTAACAATCTTAAGGAAATTATTTTTTATTTTCTGTATTCTGTTTGTGGAGATTAAAACTTGTGTGTTTTCTACTCCTTCTGAATATTATTATTCTGATTTGAAGATATAAAAACTTTATCAGAGTTTTGAAATTCAGAAAACGATTTGAAGAACATAAAAACTTCATTGTTTTCTGTGAAATAGTATATAAAAAACTTCGGTTTTTATTTATTATACATATTGTTGATTGTTGATTACAGTATTGTTTACTGTTCTGGATTTGCCATTGATTGAACTCTTCTGTTGTTGACAGTGAGAAATGTCAATTGATAACAGAAGTTCTTCCGCGACTGTTGCGGCAACGACGATAGCCTCGTCCAGCCGGACTGCTATTCCACCGGCAGAAAAATCGGGGAAATTTTCTGGAGCCAACTTCAAGGATGGTAGCAAAGGGTGTTCTTATGGCTTACCACACTTGGTATGCAGAAATTCACTAATGAAGAGCCTCCAGTGCCTGCTGCGGACATGCCGGACAATGAAAAGTTCATGATTGTTGAGGCGTGGAAGCAGGCAGATTTTCTTTGCAAAGGTTATATTTTAAGTGCTTTAGAGGATGACTTGTACAATGTGTACAATGTGATAAATACTTCGAAAGAATTATGGGACGCACTTGAGAAGAAGAGTACAAGACAGAAGATGCATGCTTGAAGAAGTTCGTGGTTGCCAAGTTTCTATACTATAAAATGATAGACAGCAAAACTGTGGAAACCCAAGTTCAGGAACTTCAACTTATTTTTCATGACCTTATTGCTGAAGGTATGGTCGTGAATGAAGCATTTTAAATGGCTGATGATTGAAAAGTTTCCTCCTTAGTGGAGAGATTTCAAGAACTATCTCAAGCACAAGCGCAAAGAAATGAAGTTGGAAGATCTTGTGATTCGTCTCAAGATTGAGGAAGACAACAAAACAGCTGAGAAGAAGTCTCGTGGAAATTCAACAATCATAGGAGCTAATATCATTGAAGAAACTGCTCCAAAAAGTAAGAAGAGGAAGATATCTTCTAGACAGACTAAGGAGCAGAACAAAAAGAAATTCAAGGGCAACTGCCATAATTGTGGAAGAGTTGGTCACAAAGCCCCTGATTGTCGCTTCCAGAGAAAGGATAAGAATAAGGGACAGGCCAACATAGTGGACAAGAATGATGACATTGATGATCTTTGTGCAATGCTTTCGGAATGAAACTTAGTTGGAAATCCGAAGGAGTGGTGGATTGACTCTGGAGCCACTCGACATATTTGTGCTGTCAAAGAAGCATTTGCGACTTACTCTACTGCTGGTCCCGAAGAAGAGATTTCCATGGGAAATAACTCAACAGCCAAGATTGAAGGTTATGGGAAGATTTTCCTAAAGATGACTTCCGGCAAGGTGTTAACGCTCAACAACGTTCTTCATGTTCCTACTATTAGGAAGAATTTAGTTTCTACTTCTTTACTAGTGAAGAATGGATTCAAATGTATATTTGTTTCTGATAAAGTTGTTGTAAGCAAGAATGAAATGTACGTTGGAAAATGCTAACTCACGGAGGGCCTTTTCAAACTCAATGTAATGGTTGTTGATACTATGAATAAAATTCCAGCTTCTTCTTATTTGTTGGAGTCAAAATAATTATGGCATATTCGTTTAGGACATGTCAATTATAAAACCTTGCGGAAGTTAATTAATTTAGAAGTATTGCCTAAATTCGAGTGTAATAAATCGAAATATGTGTTGAATCTAAGTTTGTGAAACATCCTTATAAGTCTGTTGAAAGGAATTCAAATCCTTTAGATTTAATTCATACTGACATTTGCGATATGAAGTCGACACCATCTCGAGGTGGGAAAAAGTTTTTATTACTTTTATTGACGATTACACTCCATATTGTTATGTTTATTTGCTTAATAGTAAGGATGAATCAATTGAATCATTTAAGCAACACAAGACTGAAGTAGAGAATCAATTCAATAAAAATATCAAAATGATTAGAAGTGATAGAGGTGGAGAATATGAATCTCCGTTTGCAGAAATATGTTCGGAATATGGAATTATCCATCAAACTACTGCACCTTACACACCTCAATCCAACGGAATTGTGGAAAGGAAAAATCGGACTTTAAAGGAAATGATAAATTCTTTATTAATAAGTTTCGGATTACCGCAGAGTTTGTGGGGGGAGGCTATCCTTACAGCTAACCGAATACTCAACAGAGTACCCCCACAGCAAAACGTAATCTATTCCATATGAAAAATTGAAAGGTAGAAAATCCAACTTGAAATATTTCAAAGTGTGGGAGTGTCTAGCAAAGGTACAAGTTCCTTTACCTAAAAGGGTTAAAATCGGACCAAAAACAATAGGTTGCGTTTTCATTGGATATGCTACAAACAGTAAAGCATGTCGATTTTTGATCCATAAATCCGATAATCCCAAGATTCATGTTAATACGGTAATGGAATCAGATAATGCTGAAT
>ML368996.1:0-23662 GCA_005239525.1 Nicotiana knightiana
AAACTCGTCAAAACTCGAATCTGGCTGAAATTGGGACACCGGGCGTTTGGGGCCAAACGCCCCTTAAGGCCAGGGCAGGCCTGGCGTTTGGGCCCTAACTCCCCCCTAACGCCAGGGGGTGCCCGACTTTAGGGGGAAAACGCCCGGCTATCGCCCGGGTGTCTTCTTTTGCGTATTTTCGACGTATTTGCCTCCCTTTAGCTCCGTTTCCATCTCCAATTCACCTACANTACCAGCATACTCTTAAATCTTTCCCATCCCTTTAGCTCCGTTTCCATCTCCAATTCACCTACACATGAAATAAACTCCATTAAGCACCTAACAAGTGTATTTTTATCATTAAATCACTTCAAATGTAAGGTATATCACATGCTAGACTATGCAATTTAGTATCGCATCAGCGACCCGCTCCCATGAGAGTAGTGGAATAAATCACTCTGCTCGTGGAATATAAATTGCGAAGCGGTCAAACGCAGTCATGCACATTCAAACAATCCACCCCGACTACATCGGGAAAATAAGTACTCAAGTAAATGACAAATTTCTCTTTTAATGGTCATGAAAATAGTATTTAAATATTTTCCAGAAATTCATTTACCAAGTTCGATAAGGTTTAAACACTTTATTTTCATCAATAAGGTTACCAGTACGACAATTAAAACATGCTTTCGGGTCGAGTACCAAGACATAAGCATAATAGTAGCTATGCACGAACTCTCGTCACCTCGTGCGTACGTAGCCCCCACAAACAGTAGCACATATTTAATTATTTTACCTATGGGGACAATTCCCCCTTACAAGGTTAGAAAGGAGACTTACCTCGCTCCGAAGATTCATAACCGGCCTCCAAGCCCTTCCGACGACTCAAATTGATGCACAACGCCCCAGAACTATCCACATAACGGGCAAACCAATGAAAATATACTCTAATACTTATAATAATTCAATTTATATAAATTCCCAACTCCGCTCGGAAAGTTGACAAAATTACCCTTGGTCCCAAGTGCCCGGATTCCAAAATTTTTTGAAGATAAAGATTACACATAACTTTACGAACTCAAATATATAATCCTCTTTCAATTTCATGCCCAAATTCGTGGTCAAAATCCAAAAATATCAATTTCTAGGGTTTCTTCCAAAACCCTAAGTTTTCAGTAATTTCCATGTTCTAATCCATATATACTCATGTATTTAACTCAAAATTGTGAAGAAAGCACTTACCCCATTCCATATGGTGAAAATCGCCTCAAAAATCGCTTCAATCTGAGCTCCATAGCTCCAAATATGCTAAAAATGGCTGAAACTTCGATATATAACTTCTGCCCAAGCATTTACTCATCGCGATCGCGGAAAATGCTTCACGATCACGAAGCACAAATTTTCTCAGCCAAAAATCTGCCCTTCGGGATCGGGGAAAATGCTTCTCGATCGCGAAGAACAAATGCCGAGCTCCTCCTGACAGCCTCTAGTACAATGGTCATAACTCTTTGTACGAAACTCCAAATTGCAAATGGTTTGACTTTTCGAAAACTAGAAAAAAAGGGATATAACTTTCATTCTTTGATGAATTACCAATTCCTTATATATTACGAGATATAAGCTTCCAGAATCATCCCTGTGCAACACAACGCGATTTCCAAACTCTTCCTGGAAAGGCTGTAGTATATCGATCATAACTCTTTGTAAGAAACTATAAATGCCAAATAATTTGATTTTCTAAAACCTATATACGAAGATCTACAAATTTTATTTTTGTATCATCTCCAAATTCCTTATATATTGCAAGATACGAGCTTCCAAAGTCGGATCAGTGTAGCAGCAACTTTCCTCTACGCGATCACGAAAGTACTTCAACGATCGCGATTCACTAGCCATGTCACGAACCAAAATCCTAACCCAGGTCGTGATGGCCAACACCAGGATTAGGCTAGCCAACACTCATATTCCTAAGGATTTTCTCATGTTTGATTAAACATCCCAACACGTGCCAAGTTTTAAAATTCAAACATTAATTGGAAAAAGATAATTAGCCAATTTAACCAAAAGTAGTCATAAAGAGGTGTGAGCCAATATATATATACAGACCCGCAAACCATAATATCTACCACGTGTGTGTGCCAGGAACTAGTGTCACAAGTCCTACGGGCATACTAGCAGAATATACAAAAGATACAATAGAAACGTCCCACTGTCTGAAAGTAATAGACGAGAATAAACAAAAGAAGACTTCATAGCTCTGCTGAGAATCGCCAGGGGAAGCAGCTCACCGTGAAGTCAAGTCCAGATATACTCAGGATCGAGCTCCAGCCTGATAACTAGATGCACCAGCCTCAGAACCTGTACAATTAAGTACAAAAGCGTAGCATGAGTACATAATGAAATATGTACCCAGTGAGTATCCAGTCTAATCTCGAAGAAGTAGTGACGAGAGGTCGACTTGATACTTACTAGGGTCAAAACAATACAAATTAAATACAGGATAAACATAAATAGCAGTAATGAATAGTAATAATAAGGACATGAGCAACAATTAGCATTATGCAGTACTTTTACTTAACACCTTTCCATAGAATAAAAGCTACTTAGTTCCCTTCCTCTTTCATAAAATCAACAGATAAATTATAGGGCTTCCCATCAATTATCAAACACATAACAAGCCGTGAACGAGCGGCCGGTACGACGTGAAAAGTAAATGTGCACTCTCGAGGGTCGAGCGGCCCGAATCATAGATGCATCTATCTGCCCCGCTCGCGAATCGAACATGCGACGCAGTTAATATAATACTAGGGCTACCCCGCTCGCGAATCATTAATGCGACTCGGGTTCCCGTATAAATACATGATTAATAGGAAATTCCGGATAATTTAGCAGGGAACATACTAACCGGATAAGAATTTAATAATGTCAACTTCAAAGCATAACTTCTTAGGCCTTCAAATGTGAGATTCGAGGATATTAGACTACTTAGACCATATGCAAGATCACAGATATAACACATAAAGCATGCTTGTGAGTTCTAAACTACCCGACAAGGCATAATAGTAGCTACACACGGGCTCTCGTCACTTCGTGCGTGCTTAGGCCCCACAAATAAGGACAAACAACCATTTATAATCACCTATAGGGACAATTCCTCTTACAAGGTTAGAAAGGAGACTCACCTCGCGTCGAACCTACTCCCCGGGTCAAGAATGTGCCCGAAACTCCGAACTCGTCTCCCAAGGACTCGAAACTAATAGAACGTTACATAAATATATCAAATTATAATCAAATTATGGAATTATCCTATTTACTTAGTCGTTTCATCCTACTTGAAGAAATCCCATTCATCCCCGGGCCCGCATGCTCGGATTTCGGAAATTTTCAAAGGAATCACTTACCCATAACCTAAGGATCGTTAATATGTGGTTTTTGTATGATTTCATGGCTAATTAACGGGTAATTCCCTAAATTTTCATAAATCCCTAAGTTACTACCCAAATCCTTGATTTTCACAAATTAGGTCGTTAATTTGACTAGGAATTCATGCATTAAACTAATATTAGAGTAGAATTCACTTACCTTTTAGTAGCTAGGTCGTGGGGTTCTTTTCCAAGCTCTCAAGGTCCCTAATGGTGGGAAGAAATGGAGAAAAATGAAGAATTCCCGTATTTTAAAGAACTCACTGCCTTGAGTGGTTCCGCACATGCGGCTCAAGGATCGCACCTGCGGCCTCTCACCTGCGGAACTGGGACAAGGGGTCTGGGCTCGCACCTGCAGAACTGAGTCCGCACCAGCGGCTCCGCATCTGCGGGAAAAGGGCCCGCACCTGTGAGAAGAGGGCAGCCCATCTGGAGGTCGCACCTGCGAGGCTGGGACCGCAGGAGCGATCCCGCACTTGCGACTGGGCAACCGCACCTGCGGCCACACCAGAACAGGTGCACCAGCAATTGCTTTAGCTGCTTTTTAGCCTCGTATGGTGCCCGAGAGGCACCTGGGCCCACCCGAGCCCCCGTCCAAGTATACCAACAAGTCTCAAATCATAATACAGATTTGCCCGAGCCTTCAGAACATTCAAAACAACGCTAAAACTCAAAATCACACCTCAAAACCCCTAAAGATCAAACTTAAGAACTTCAAGTTCTTGGATTTGCTAACAATGCGCCGAATCGACCTACTACTCGGAATGACACCAAATTTTGCAAGCAAGTCATAAATGACATAACAAAACTATTCTCGGTCTCGGAATTCCATTTGGACCTCAATAACACAAAAACATGTCCCAAACCACAATATGAACTTAAGGAAATTCTTATTTCGCTATTGGGTGCCAATATGCTCCCGGGGTCATCCAAAACCCATTCCGAATATATGCCCAAGTCCGAAATCATCTTACGAATCTACCGGAACCGTCAAAACTCGATTCCGAGGCCGTTTCTCAAAATGTTGACCGAAGTCAAACTTGGCCTTAAAGGCCAACCTTAAGGAACCAAGCGTTCCTATATCACTCTAAACACTTCCGAATCCCGAACCACCCGTCCCCGTAAGTCATAAATTACAATAAGCCGCTATGGGAAGTTTCATTTAGGGGAACGGGGTCCGATAACGCAAAACGACTGGTCGGGTCGTTACATTCTCCACCTCTTAAACAAACGTTCGTCCTTGAACGAGTCTAGAATCATACCTGAAGTGCTGAATAAGTGCGGATATCTGCTCCGCATGTCCTCCTCGGACTCCCAGGTCGCCTCCTCGGCTGGTTGGCCCCTCCACTAGACCTTCATAACAGAAACTCCCTTGGACCTCAACTGGCGATCCTGTCTATCAATAATAGCAACTGGCTCCCCCTCGTTACCCAACCTCTCATCCAACTGAATAGTGCTGAAATCAACCACATGAGAGAAGTTGACGTGGTACCTCCAGAGCATGGATACATGAAAGACCGGATGAACTCCTGACGAACTGGGAGGTAAAGCTAGCTCATAAGCAACCTCCCCAACTCGCCTCAACACCTCGAAGGGACCTATTAACATGGGGCACAACTTGCCCTTATTTCCGAACCTCATAATACCCTTCATCGGCGAGACCTTCAATAGAACCTTATCTCCCTCCATAAATGATACATCGCGCGCCCTCTGGTCCGCGTAACTCTTCTGTCAGGACTGTTCTGTGTGGAGCCTCTCCTGAATCAACTTCACTTTCTCCAAAGCATCTCTCACCAGGTCGGTGCCATATAACTTAGTCTCGCCAGGCTCAAACCACCCGATAGGATAACGACATTGTAACGATCCGATCGGTCGTTACGTAGAATCTGCATTTATATTTACTGTTATTGCCTCATCATAGCTTGATTAAACTATTCGTGATGTGTTAGACTTGGTAGGCTCGAAATCAGAATAATTATAATGAGAATTTAGTCACTTAGTCTAAAAAAAAAACCTTAGAGTAGGAAAAGTCAATTGAGAGTTGACTTATTGGTAAACGACCTCGGAATGCAGATTTTATGGCTCGGATGGCGTTGTTAAGTGATTTGGGACTTAGGAGTGTGTTCAGAATATTTTTGTGATATCCGGTGTAGAATTAGGCTTGAATTGGCGAAAGTTAGTTTTTGGTGATTTCCGGTCGACAGTGGAAAATAGGCTATCGGGGTTGGAATGGAATTTCGGAAGTTGGAACAAATTCGTAATTTCATTTTGGATATGTCTGCAAAATTTCAGGTCAATCGGAGTTGTTTTGGATAGTTTCGGCATCATTGGTGAATTTTAGAAATTTCAAAGTTCTTAGGTTGAATCCGATGTTATTTTTAGTGTTTTGAGAGTGAAACTAAGTTTGAATGATCATTTATGATGTATTGGTAAATTTGGTTGGGGTCCCGAGGGGCTCGGGATTGATTTCGGATGGTTAACGGGCATTTTCGGGCCTTAGAGAATCTGTTGTTTTGCTGGTTTAAGTGCAGCAGCACATTGTTCACTGCGATCGCGAGGAATGGTCCGCGATCGCGTAGAGTAACCTGGAGCCCGGTCATTTTTGTGAATCGCAATCGCGTGAGAAGGTGTGCGATCGCGAAGGTATATAGCGTTGATCAGTGCGATCGTGTGTGCATTGGTGCAATCACGTAGGGTTAGTCAGGCGCGTGGGGAGTGAGGTCAACTGTTCTTCGTGATCGCGTGTGTTGGGTTGCGATCACGTGGGTTGAGGTTCTATTGAATCGCAATCGCGTGGCTTCTGCTGCGATCGCGTAGGGTCTTTGGAGGGCCTGGGGGATTTGTTCTTCGTGATCGCGTGAGTACTTCCGCGATCGCAGTGAAGGAAGGACTGGGCAGTACTTAAATAAATCCTCCGGGACCATTAGACCTTTTAACACCATTTTTGAATGGGAAAAGAGCTTGGAGGCGATTTTGAAGAGGGGAAATCAGTGTTCTTAATTGAGGTAAGTATTTTGGACCCTAAAACTCGATTATGATTAAGGAGCATAATATCGATGTTAAATTCAAGAAAAATCAGTAGAAAAAGGTGGAGTTAGGGCTTTAGATTATGAGACCTTTAGGGGTCGATTTGAGGGGTCAAATGAATTTTGATTTTAGAGTTCTTTATATGTACGTACTCGTGAGATGATGAAGAACATTTTTGGTATAAAAATTGTCGAGTTCCGAGACGCGGGCCCGGGGATCGATTTTTGGCTAATTTCGGATTTTTAGCTAAATTTGGTACTTTTCAATTGGAATTCATTCCTTAAGAATAATTTGATGATAAAAATCTGAACTTGGTACATTTGGAGCGCTCAGAGGACGAATTTAGAGGCAAATGCATTGCGGATTAGTATTTTAGCCTGTTTTGAGGTAAGTAACGTTTCCAAACTTGGTTCTGAGGGTTCGAAACCCATA
Organism: Nicotiana knightiana; assembly: GCA_005239525.1. Classification (NCBI taxonomy): domain Eukaryota; kingdom Viridiplantae; phylum Streptophyta; class Magnoliopsida; order Solanales; family Solanaceae; genus Nicotiana; species Nicotiana knightiana. The sequence goes on from ML368996.1 coordinate 6,861, forward strand.
GCTAAATGATTTATGACTATAATCGACGTGACACGCATGCCAAGTGACGGGCGTGCGGGTGTGCACCGAGTATTTGTGTCCTGGCTTATCCCATGGAACCGCTTAGTGATTATTCCCTGATGATATTTGTGCTTCTGTTAATGTGGTAATTGTGAACCTGTTAGGAACCATGTTAAGAATAAATGCTAGGCTTCACGCCGAAAATGCTGAGACCTGAGTGGTCATATATTACTGTCTCATTTTGTGATTGTTTGATTTCATATACTCAGTCCTGTTATAGCATATCACTTCATATCTCAGTCTCAGTATTGTTAATTATATGTATACTTATCATTGTTTCGGGCTTATGGATGCATCTGTGATCCATGTGAGTGAGACTGAAGAGTAATGACTGAGTGATGCCGAGAGCCTGTTATTGAGACAGTTATGAGATCGGGCCGCACACCGTAGTGATACTTAAATCATGACTTCGTTGGCTTGATATAGCGCTTGGGCCACTAGGGCCCCTCCGTAGTCTTTACACCCCTAGTGAGCGCATTGATGTTGAGGGATGGATTTTCCCTGGGCATGGATCGTGTCCGAAGTGGATGTTATGTGAGGGATGGATCATCCCTAGACATGGATCTTGTCCTAGTGTTGTATTCCGGAGATGGATTTTCTCTGTGGGGCTGGATTTGGCCTTTTTCCTCAGTACGGAGTGACTACGGCCACCAATGATTATGTACATTCCGGGATGGACTTTTTCCTTGGGCCTGAGAGCCATATATGGTACTGAGTGGACTGCTGTGTGAGGGTTGTGATCACTATGTGCATATCCACACTGGTTTTATACTTATATTTTTATGATGACATGTAGAGTATACTGGCATACTTGGCATATTTACCCATCCTGATAAACTGTTAGCATGTCTAAGTTCTGTATATTGTTTATTGTAAATTCTGAGGTTTTGTCCGTCACTACCTCTCAGCCCATATTTTGGGTTCATTACTTCTGAGTTGGTGTACTCACGTTACCCCTTGCACCTTGTGTGCAGATCCAGGTACACCGGGACCCGGTAGTGGATATTAAGCAGCTGTCAGAGTTTTTATTGGAGTTGTCGAGGTAGCAGCTTGCGAGCGCGACCTCATCTTCTCTTCCTTATTCCACCTGTTGCACTTATTTTGAGACTATGTTGTCTATTTCTTCATTCTTTATTTTTTTATATAGAAGCTCATGACTGAGTGACACCGGATCCGGGGTTGGAGATTTTAATTTTGGTTTCTAATGTTATTTTTAAACTTTAGACTCTTAGTATTATCAATTTTTTGTTTAAAATTGTATTTTTTTTGGAAACTGAATTTAGTTTAGATAAAAGGGGCGGCTTGCCTGGTTCCACGACAGGTGCCATCACGACTCCGAAATTGGGTCGTGACAAGATGGTATCAGAGCCCTAAGTTAAATAGGTCTCACCAGTCATGAGCAGGTTTAGTAGAGTCTTGCGGATCAATACAGAGACGTCTATAGTTATCTTTGAGAGGCTACAGAACCCTTAGGAAAAATCCCACATTATTAAATTCTGTCGTGTGACTCTGTTGAATTCTGGAACTAAACTTCTATTGTTTTCATTCTCTCACAGATGGTGAGGACTCGTGCTACCGATCGTGGTGATCAGACACCAGCAGGATCAGCTGGAGGTCAAGGCCGTGGTCGAGGTCGTGGCAGAGGGAGGGGTGCAACCCGTTCAGTAGTCGGGGCAGTACCTGTGGACCCTCCCACTGCTTAGGATCAGGTCCCTGTAGTTGAGATCCCAGCGGGAGAGGCTCAGGCACCCGCAGTACCCATTGTGATTTCGGGTCTTCAAGAGACTCTATACTAGATTTTGACGGTGTGCACCAGCCTGGCACATGCCCTTGCCAATCCTACTACCGCTGCTACTTCTCAGGCCGGGGGAGGCACTCAGACTCCAGCTACCCGGACACCTGGGCAGGTTACTCAGGGGCTTCAGACACCGGGGACAGTTCCAGTCCAGCCGGTTGCCCCAACCCGGGATTTTGTGGTCCCAACTTTGGCAAATGACGAGCAGCGCAGGTTAGAGAGGTTTAGTAGACTCCAGCCTCCGATTTTTAGTGGTACTAAGGGTGAGGACGCCCAGGGCTTTTTGAACAAGTGTCAGAGGATCCTTTGCACTTCAGGGATACTGGAGGCTAGTGGGGTCCCGTTTACTACCTTCCAGTTCGCAGGAGCTGCACTCGCTTGGTGGGAGGCCTATGAGAGGCGTAGACCTGCTGATGTAGTGCCCCTTACTTGGCGTCAGTTCTCCATTCTATTCCTGGAAAAGTATATACCGCAGTCCCGCAAGGAGGAGTTGCGCAGGGAGTTCGAGCAGTTGGGCCAGGAGGACATGACTGTGATGCAGTATGAGATGAGGTTCTCAGAGTTGGCCCGTCATGCTATTTGGCTAGTTCCCACGGATAGGGAGAGAATCAAGAGGTTTGTTGATGGCCTCACTTATCAGCTTCGGATTTTTCTGACTAGGGAGAGGGTATCTGGCGCTTCTTTTGAGGAGGTGGTTGACATTGCTAGAGAGATTGAGTCGGTTCACCACCAAGAGCGGATCGAGAGGGAGGCCAAGAGGTCTCGAGGATTTGGGAGTTTTGGTGGGGTTCCTTCAGGGGGGTAGCCTAAGCCCGGCAGAGGCCGTCCATTCAGGCAGGCACAGCCAGGTCGCTCAGGTTATTGTGGTGGATCAGTTGGTCATGATCCTCACAGTTCGCATCAGGTGTACCCATCTTTTAGTGCCCTGCCAGCTTAGAGTTCATATTGGACACCATCGGTTCAGAGTTCATCTATGCCTGGTTCTTCTAGTGGTTATCCTGGTGCTAGGGGTTCCCTTTAGTCCCCAGTGCCATTCTCCGAGAGAGTTGCTTTGAGTGTGAAGATGTGGGCCATATTAAGAAGTTTTGTCCTCGTCTTGTGAGAGGTACTTATCAACAGAGGAGTCAGCCTGTGGTTTCAGACTCAGTACCTGCACCGCCCGCCCAGGCAGCTAGAGGTGGGGTCAGGCAGGTAGGGGTCGCCATAGAGGGAGAGGTCGATCCGGTGGTGATCATGCCTGATTTTATGCATTTTCAGCCAGGCCGGATGAGATGGATTCTGATGCCGTGATCCCAGGTATTATCTCAGTCTGTCACGAGAAGCCTTAGTTTTTATTTGATTCTGGTTTTTTTGGTATTCACATGTTTATCACATTTTAGCCCATTCTCTGGATATGCCCCGTGAATCTTTTGTTACATCTGTTCATGTGCTCGCCCTTGTGGGTGATGTTGTTGTTACAGACCGCGTGTGTTGGTTTTGTGTGGTACCTATTGGGGGTCTGGAGACCCGGGTGGATGTGCCATTTCTGAGCATGGTCGGTTTCGACGTAGTTTGATCAGGTAGATGATGATACTTTTAGGTATAACTTGATGTAGGTGTTTTGCACCGAATCAGATTGTTTGACTCCGTAGAGCTATTGTGAGGGTGTCAGTTAATGGCTATTGGGTTTATCTGTGCTCCGGGATGATCTAGGGGTTTCCCGTCCCTGCTTCGGGGAGCGGCGATTAGTTGGTTTTAGGCACACATGGTGCGATTCTATTGTGGTCTTCTAGAGGTGTTGATTAAGGTAAAGTAGTTGGGTATCATGAAGTTTGGACGTGTGAGTTGTGTTCTTTCAGATTCGTGTGATTTGGTTCAGGTATATACGGTGTGTGGAGGCGGGATTCTAATCTTGTAGATGAGTTCTGACGGGGAGTTTGGGTTATAAGGCGTAGGGATTAGGATGGATATAGTGGCATTCGAATGTGTTGTATTATTAGATCGATGTGGGGTAGGGTGACGTGGGGTCTCCCTCGGGGTATGTGCATGGTAAGGTTATTCAGCAATTTGATAGCTTTTGGAACAACTCTCGGCACGTTCGAGGACGAATATTTATTTAAGAGGGGGAGCATGTAACTACCCGGTCGGTCGTTACGTAGAATCTGCATTTATATTTATTGTTATTGCCTCGTCATAGCTTGATTAAACTGTTCGTGATGTGTTAGAGTTGGTAGGCTCGGAATCGAAATAATTATAATGAGAATTTAGTCACTTAGTCTAAAAAAAAACCCTTAGAGTTGGAAAAGTCAACTGAGAGTTGACTTATTGGTAAACGACCTCAGAATGCGTATTTTATGGCTCGGATGGCTTCGTTAGGTGATTTGGGACTTAGGCGTGTGTTCAGAATATTTTTGTGATGTCCGGTGTAGAATTAGGCTTGAATTGGCGAAAGTTAGTTTTTGGTGATTTCCGGTCGGCAGTGGAAAATAGGCTATCGGGGTTGGAATAGAATTCCGGAAGTTGGAACAGATTCGTAATGTCATTTTGGATATGTCTGCAAAATTTCAGGTCAATTGTAGTTATTTTGGATAGTTTCGGCATCGTTGGTGGATTTTAGAACTTTCAAAGTTCTTAGGCTTGAATCCGATGTGATTTTGGTGTTTTGATGTTATTTTTAGTGTTTTGAGAGTGAAACTAAGTTTGAATGATCATTTATGATGTGTTGGTAAATTTGGTTGGGGTCCCGAGGGGCTCGGGATTAATTTCGGGTGGTTAACGGGCATTGTCGGGCCTGAGAGAATCTGCTGTTTTGCTGGTGTAAGTGTAGCAACACATTGTTCACTGCGATCGCGCGGAATGGTCCGAGATCGTGTAGAGTAACCTGGAGCCCGATCATTTTTGTGAATCGCGATTGCGTGAGAAGGTGTGCGATCGCGAAGGTATGTAGCGTTGGTCAGTGCGATCGAGTGTGCATTGGTGCGATCGCATAGGGTTAGTCAGGCGCTTGTGGAGTGGGGTCAACTGTTCTTCACGATCGCGTGTGTTGGATTGCGATCGCGTGTGTTGGATTGCGATCGCGTGGGTTGAGGTTCTACTGAATCGCGATCGCGTGGCTTGTGCTGCGATGCGTAGGGTCTTTGGAGGGCCTGGGGGATTTGTTCTTCGCTATCGCGTGAGTACTTCCGCGATCGCAGTGAAGGAAGGACTGGGCAGTATTTAAATAAACCCTCCACGACCATTAGACCTTTTAACACCATTTTTGAACGGGAAAAGAGCTTGGAGGCGATTTTGAAGAGGGGAAATCAGTGTTCCTCGTTGAGGTAAGTATTTTGGACCCTAAAACTCGATTATAGGTGATTAAGAAGCATAATATCAGTGTTAAATTCATGAAAAATCAGTAGAAAAAGGTGGAGTTAGGGCTTTAGATTATGAGGCCTTTAGGGGTCGATTTGAGGGGTCAAACGAACTCCGATATTAGAGTTCTTTATATGTACGGACTCATGAGATGATGAAGAACATTTTGGTATAAAATTTGTCGAGTTCCGAGACGCTGTCCCGGGGGTCGGGTTTTGGCTAATTTCGGGTTTTGTGCTAAATTTGGTATTGTTCAATTGGAATTCATTCCTTAAGCATAATTTGATGATAAAAATCTAAACTTGGTAGATTTGGAGCACTCAGAGGATGAATTTAGAGGCAAAGGCACTGCGGATTAGTATTTTAGCCGGTTTTGAGGTAAGTAACGTTTCCAAACTTGGTTCTGAGGGTTCGAAACCCCGAGCTAAATGATTTATGACTATAATCGAGGTGACACGCATTCCAAGTGATGGGCGTGCGGGCGTGCACCGAGTATTTGTGGCCTGGCTTATCCCATGGCACCGCTTAGTGATTATTCCCTGATGATATCTGTGCTTCTGTTAATGTGGTAATTGTGAACCTGTTAGGAATCATTTTAAGTATAAATGCTAGGCTTCACACCGAAAATGCTGAGACCCGAGTGGTCGTATATTACTGTCTCATTTTGTGATTATTTGATTTCATATACCTAGTCCTGTTATATCATATCACTTCATATATCAGTCTCAATATTGTTAATTATATGCATACTTATCATTGTTTCGGGCTTATGGATGCATCTGTGATCCATGTGAGTGAGACTGAAAAGTAATGACTGAGTGAGGCCGAGAGCTTATTATTGAGACAGTTATGAGATCGGGCTGCACACCGCAGCGATACTTAAATCATGCCTTCGTTGGCTTGATATAGAACTTGAGCCACTAGGGCTCCTCCGCAGTCTTTACACTCCTAGTGAGCGCATTGATGTTGAGGGATGGATTTTCCCTAGGCATGGATCGTGTCCGAAGTGGATGTTATGTGAGGGATGGATCGTCCCTGGACATGGATCTTGTCCGAGTGTTGTATTCCGGAGACGGACTTTCTCCGTGGGGCTGGATTTCGCCATTTTCCTCAGTACGGAGTGACTACGGTCACCAATGATTATGTACATTCCGGATGGACTTTTTCCCTGGGCCTGAGAGCCATATACAGTACTGAGTGGACTGTTGTGTGAGGGTTGTGAGCACTATGTGCATATCCACAGTGATTTTATACATATATTTTTATGATGGCATGTAGAGTATACTAGAATACTTGGCATATTTACTCATCCTGATAAACTGTTAGCATGTCTAAATTCTGTTTATTGTTTATTGTAAATTCTGAGGTTTTGTCCGTCACTACCTCTCAACCCATAGTTTGGGTTCGTTACTTCTGAGTTGGTGTACTCACGTTACCCCCTGCACCTTGTGTGCAGATCCAAGTACACTGGGACCCGATAGTGGATATTGAGCAGCTGTAAGAGTTTTCATTGGAGTTGTCGAGGTACCAGCTGGCGATCGCGACCTCGTCTTCTCTTCCTTATTCCACCTGTTGCACTTATTTTGAGACTATGTTGTCTATTTCTTCATTCTTTATTTTTTTTTATATAGCAGCTCATGACTGAGTGACCCGGATCCGGGGTTGGAGATTTTAATTTTGGTTTAAAATATTGTTTTTAAACTTTAGACTTTAGTATTATCAATAATTTCGTTTAAAATTGTATTTTTACTGGAAACTTAATTTAGTTTAGATGAAAGGGGCGGCTTGCCTGGTTCCACGACAGGCGCCATCACGACTCCGAAATCGGGTCGTGACAGACATCCCCGACCATACAAAGTCTCAAATGGATCCATCTCGATGCTAGACTGATAACTATTATACTAAGAAAACTCGGCCAAAGGCAAGAACTGGTCCCACTGACCTCCGAAGTCAATCATACATGCCCTGAGCATGTCCTCTAATATCTGAACTGCGAGGTGAACTGAGGACCTCGATCTGATATAATGGACATCGCCACACCGTGCAACCGGACTATCTCCTGAATGTATATCTGGGCCAACCTCTCAGAAGTATATGTAGTAGCCACTGGAATGAAATGCGCCGATTTGGTCAATCTATCCACAATGACCCAAACCGCGTCAACTTTCCGCAAGGTCCGAGGCAACCCAACCACGAAGTCCATAGTGATGCGTTCCCACTTCTACTTAGGAATGGGCATCTGCTGAAGTAGGCCTCCTGGCCTCTGGTGCTCATACTTAACCTGCTGGCAATTAAGACACCTAACACATACTCCACAATGTCCCTCTTCATCCGCCTCCACTAGTAATGCTGCTTCAAATCACAATACATCTTCGTAGCACCAGGATGAACAGAACCGAGAACTGTGTACCTCCTCTAGAATCCTCCCTCTCAGGCCATCGACATTAGGAACACATAAACGGCCCTGAAGTCTCAGAACACCATCCTCCCCAATAGTAACCTCCTTGGCACCACCCTGAACCACTGCCTCCCGTAGCTCTGCCAAGTACGGATCATCAAACTGCCGAGCCTTAATCTCTACCAATAACGAAGACTGAGCAACCACATGTGATAAAACTTGGCGAGGCTCTGAAAGGTCTAACCTCACCAGGCGATTAGGCAAGGGCTGAATGTCCAAGGCTAGAGGTCTCTCCTCTGCTGCAATATAAGCCAAGCTACCCATACTCTCTGCCTTCCTGCTCAAGGCATCCGCTACCACATTTGCCTTGTCCGGATGATAAAGAATGGTGATATTATAATCCTTCAATAACTCAAGCCATCTGCGCTGCCTCAAATTAAGATCCCTCTGCTTGAAAAAGTGCTGCAAGCTGCGGTGGTCCGTATAAACCTCACAGGACACCCCATACAAGTAGTGCCTCCAAATCTTAAGAGCATGAACAATCTCCGCCAACTCTAAATCGTGCACAGGGTAATTCTTCTCATGAACCTTCAGTTGGCGCGAAGCGTAATCAATAACTCTCCCTTCCTGCATCAACACATATCCCAAACCGACGCGTGAAGTGTCGCAATACACTGTATACATCCCCGAACCGGAAGGCAATACCAGAACTGGTGCTGAGGTCAATGCTGACTTGAGCTTCTGAAAGCTCGCCTCACATTCGTCGGACCATTGGAACGGGGCATTCTTCTGATTCAATCTAGTCAATGGCGCTGCAATAGAAGAGAACCCCTCCACGAATCGGCGATAATATCCTTCTAGGTCCAAAAAGCTCCTGATCTCTGTAGCTGAAGTAGGACGCGACCAACTCTAAACTGCCTCAATCTTCTCCGGATCAACCTTGATACCCTCTCCGGATACCACATGCCCCAAGAATGCCACGAAATCCAACCAGAACTCACACTTGGAGAACTTAGCATATATCTTCTGTTCTCGCAAAGTCTGGAGCACAACTCTCAAATGCTGCTCGTGCTCCCCAGGCTACGTGAGTAAATCAAAATGTCATCAATGAAGACAATGAAAAAGGAATCAATATACGGCCTTAACACCCTGTTCATCAAGTCCATAAATGTTGCTGGGGCATTAGTCAAGCCAAAGGACATCACCAAGAACTCATAATGGCCATATCTTGTACGAAAAGCAGTCTTTGGAACATCTGAGGCCCGAATCTTCAACTGATGATATCCCGATCTCAAATCAATATTAGAAAACACCCGAGTACCCTGAAACTGGTCAAACAAATCATCGATGCGCGACAAAACATACTTGTTCTTAATGGTGACCCTGTTCAACTAGCGGTAATCAATACACATCCGCATGGACCCATCCTTCTTTTTCACGAATTGAACTGGAGCATCCCATAGCGATACACTCGGTCTGATGAACCCCTTATCCAACAACTCCTCAAGCTTCTCCTTCAACTCCTTCAACTCTTTCGGAGCCATACAGTACGGAGGAATAGATATAGGCTGGGTGCTTGGAGCTAAATCAATGTAGAAATCAATATCACGATCCGGAGGCATGCCTGGAAAGTCTGAAGGATATACATCAACAAACTCTCGAACCACTGGCACTGAATCAATCTTCGGAGACTCGACGGTGGTGTCCCGCACATAATCAAGATAGGCCAGACAACCCTTCTCGACCATATGTTGAGCCTTCAGGAATGAAACAATCCAGCTGGCTGCTAACTGCGGAACCTCTTCACTCCAGCCTAGGCGACTCGGGCATGGCTAAAGTAACTGTCTTGGCATGGCAATCTAGCACAACATGATAAGGAGATAGCCAATCCATGCCTAGAATAACCTCAAAATCAACCATGTCGAGCAATAGAAGGTCCGCTCGTGTCTCGAACCCACAGAAGGTGACCACATAAGACCGATAGATCCGGTCTACCACCACAGAATCGCCCACAAGAGTGGACACATATATAGGAGAACCCAAGGACTCACGAGGGACATCTAGAAAATGAGAAAATAATGCTGAAACATATGAATAGGTGGATCCTGGATCAAATAACACTGATGCCTCTCTACCACATACTGAAATAATACCTGTAATCACGACATCTGAGGCCACTGCATCTGATCTGGCCGGAATAGCATAGAATCTAGCTGGAGCACCGGATGACTGAGCCCCGCCAGAATGAACAGGAGCTGGCGGAACTCCCTCCGTGTGGCCTCCACCTCTAGGACGACCCCTGCCGGCATGTCCTCTACCTCTAGGTGGCCAGACTGCTGGTGCTGAACTCATAGGCTGATAACCCTACTGTACTACCTTGCCCCAAAACCTGGGACAATTCCTCCTGATATGGCCGAAATCCCGCACTCATAACATCTCACCGGAGGCATAGCCTACTGCCTTGAAGAAGAACCCTGGATAGCTGGGGGACGGTGAGAACCCTCTGGCATAGCACTGAAGTAAGGGCTCACTGGAGCACCACGAGGAGGTGGTGGTGGGGGTGCTGACCCATACCAAACTGACCTCTGCCCCTAGCTGGGGAACCTCTGAAATCCTCGAAATGTCTGGCTCTTTTATCCTACTGTACCTGCTCCCTGATCCTTGACCGATAACCCTCGATCCTACGAGCAATCTCCACTACCAGCTGATAAGGGGTCCCCATCTCCACCTCTCGGGCCATGTTGGCCCTAATGCCTGGATGCAATCCAGCTACAAATCTCCGCACCCTCTCAGCATCGGTAGGTAGTATCATGAGTGCATGACGAGACTGCTCAGAAAATCTAGCTTCGTAATCTGTCACTGACATCGGACCCTGCTCCAGCTGCTCAAACTAGTATCTCAGCTCTTCCCTCTCAGAGGGTGGAATATACCTGTCCAGGAATAACTGTGTGAACTGCTCCCAAGTGATAGGGGGAGAATCTGCCGGCCTGCCGAGAATATAGGACTGCCACCACCTGCGAGCCCTTCCCTCTTACTGGAAGGTAGTGAAGTCCACTCCATGGGATTCTAATATCCTCATGTTGTGCAGTCTGTCCCTGCACCTGTCAATAAAGTCCTGGGCATCTTCTCCTTGCTCACCGCCGAAGATAGGAGGGTGCAATCTAGTCCATCTATCCAATAGCTTCCGCGGATCGCCATTCGTAGCTGGTCTGGGCTCAGGTGCTGCTGCTACAGACTGGGCCCCGCCCACGGGCAGTGTACCCGAGTTCTAGTATACTGCCGCTGCATGCCCTACGACCTGGGCAGTAGGGGTCTGGGCTCCCCCTTCCCCCTGAGATGTGGCAGGATCCGCTGGAAATAAACCAGCCTGAGTCATAGTATCCATGAACAGCATCATACGGCCCATGACCTCCTGGAAGTCTGGTGTAGTCATGAAGAACATCGGAGTAAGATCCACTGGGGGCACCTCACCCTGCTCCTCTGTGATAGGATCCTCCACTGGCCCTGTCGGTGGTGCAACTGGAATAGCTCTGGGACGCCCTCGTCCCCTACCTCGGGCCGGTGCCCTCCCCCGGCCTCTACCACGGCCTCGAATAACGGGGGTAGCGGCCCCTCCCGGGTCTGGAACATCGGATGCACGCGTCCTAACCATCTGTGACAGAATAAAGAGTAAGACTTAGTATGCCATTCACTGCATGATAGAAGATGAATAAAGAGAGATTTCCTAACACCCTATAGCCTCCTGAAGATAAATACAGACGTTTCCGTACCGATCCGCAAGACTCTACTGGGTTTGCCCATGACTCGCGAGACCTACGTGAACCTAGAGCTCTGATACCATGTTGTCACGACCCAAAATCCTAACCCAGGTTGTGATGGCGCCCATTACCGGGGTTAGGCAAGCCAACACTTAGATTTCTAAGGATTTTCCCATGTTTGATTAAACATCCCAACACGTGCCAAGTTTTAAAGTTCAAACATTAATTGGAAAAAGATAATTAGCCAATTTAACCAAAAGCAGACATAAAGAGGCATGATCCAATATATATATACATGCGTGATCCAATATATATAGACGTGAATAAACAAAAGAAGACTTCATAGCGCTGCTGGTAATCGCCAGGGGAAGCAGCTCACCGTGAAGTCAAGTCCAGATATACTCAGGATCGAGCTCCAGCCTGATAACCAGATGCATCAGCCTCAAAACCTGTACCATTAAGTATAAAAGCGTAGCATGAGTACATAATGAAATATGTACTCAGTGAGTATCCAGTCTAATCTCGAAGAAGTATTGATGAGAGGTCAACTTGATACTTACTAGAGTCAAAACAATACAAATTAAATACAGGATAAACAGAAATAGCAGTAATGAATAGTAATAATAAGGACATGAGCAACAATTAGCATTATGAAGTACTTTTACTTAACACCTTTCCATAGAATAAAAGCTACTTAGTTCCCTTCCTCTTTCATAAAATCAACAGATAAATTACAGGGCTTCCCATCAATTATCAAACACATAACAAGCCGTGAATGAGCGGCCGGTACGACGTGAAAAGTAAATGTGCACTGCCGAGGGTCGAGCGGCCCGAACCATAGATGCATCTATCTGCCCCGCTCGCGAATCGAACATGCGACGCGGTTAATATAATACTAGGGCTACCCCGCTCGCGAATCATTCATGCGACTCGGGTTCCCGTATAAATACATGATTAATAGGAAATTTCGGATAATTTAGCAGGGAACATACTAACCGGATAAGAATTTAATAATGTCAACTTCAAAGCATAACTTCTTAGGCCTTCACATGTGATATTCGAGGATATTAGACTACTTAGACCATATGCAAGATCACAGATATAACACATAAAGCATGCTTGTGAGTTCTAAACTACCCGACAAGGCATAATAGTAGCTACGCACGGGCTCTCGTCACTTCATGCGTGTGTAGCCCCCGAAAATAAGGACAAACAACCATTTATAATCATCTATGGGGACAATTCCCTCTTTCAAGGTTAGAAAGGAGACTCACCTCGCGTCGAACCTACTCCCCGGGTCAAGAATGTGCCCGAAACTCTGAACTCGTCTCCCAAGGACTCGAAACTAATCAAACGTTACGTAAATATATCAAATTATACTCAAAGCATGGAATTCTCCTATTTACTTAGTCATTTCATCCTACTTGAAGGAATCCAAAAATTCATCCCCAGGCCCGCATGCTCGGATTTCGGAAATTTTGAAAGGAATCACTGACCCATAACCTAAGGATCGTTAATATGTGGTTTTCTTATGATTTCATGGCTAATTAACGGGTAATTCCCTAAATTTTCATAAAGCCCTAAGTTACTACCCAAATTCTTGATTTTCACTAATTAAGTCGTTAATTTGACTAGGAATTCATGCATTAAACTAACATTAGGGTAGAATTCACTTACCTTTTAGTAGCTAGGTAGCAGGGCTCTTTTCCAAGCTCTCAAGGTCTTTAATGGTGGGAAGAAATGGAGAAAAATGAAGAATTCCCGTGTTTTAAAGAACTCACTGCCTTCAGTGGTTCCGCACCTGCATATCAAGGACCGCACCTGCGGTCTCGCACCTACGAGTAAAGGCTCGCACCTGCGGAATTGGGACAAGGGGCCTGGGCTCGCACCTGCGGAACTGAGTCCGCACCAGCGGCTTCGCATTTGCGAGAAAAGGGATCACACCTGCGAGAAGAGGGCAGCCCATCTGGAGGTCGCACATGCGAGGCTGGGACCGCAGGAGCGATCCCGCATCTGCGACTGGGAAACCGCACCTGCGGCCACACCAGAACAGGTGCACCATCAATTGCTTCAGCTGGTTTTTAGCCTCGTATGGTGCCCGAGAGGCACCTGTGCCCACCCGAGCCCCCGTCCAAGTATACCAACATGTCCCAAATCATAATACGAACTCGCTCGAGCCTTCAGAACATTCAAAACAGCGCTAAAACTCAAAATCACACCTCAAAACCCCTAAAGATCAAACTTAAGAACTTCAAGTTCTTGGATTTGCTAACAATGCGCCGAATCGACCTACTACTCAGAATGACACCAAATTTTGCAAGCAACTCATAAATGACATAACAGAACTATTCCCGGTCTCGGAATTCCGTTTGGACCTCGATAACACAAAAATACATTTCAAACCACAATATGAACTTAAGGAAACTCTTATTTCTCTATTGGGCGCCGAAACTCTCCCGGGTCATCCAAAACCCATTCCGAACATACGCCCAAGTCCGAAATCATCATACGAAGCTACCAGAACCATCGAAACTCGATTTCGAGGTCGTTTACTCAAAATATTGACCGAAGTGAAACTTGGTCTTAAATGCCAACCTTAAGGAACCAAGTGTCCCTATATCACTCTAAACACTTCAGAATCCTGAACCACTCATCCTCGCAAGTCATAAATCACAATAAGCCGCTATGGAAAGTTTCATTTAGGGGAACGGGGTCCAATAATGCAAAATGAATGGTCGGGTCATTACAGACCATTTTCTCTCATCTTACTCATCGCGATCCCGATCAATTCCCCGCGATCGCGTAGCACACTGCTGTAGCCAAAAACCAACAGCTAAAAATGGCCTAGAAATTGTCCAAAACCACCCCGAAACTCACCCGAGCCCCTCGGGACCCCATCCGAACATACCAACAAGTCTCAAAACATATCACAAACTTATTCAAGGCCTCAAATCACATCAAACAACGCTAAAAACATGTATCACACCCCAATTCGAGTCTAATGAAACTACGAAATCCCAATTTCTACATTCGATGCCGAAACCTATCAAATCACGTCCGATTGTCCCCAAATTTTGCACACAAGTAACATTCAACATTACGGACCTGTGCCAACTTTCGGAATCGGAATCCGACCTTGATATCAAAATTTCCACTTCCAATCGCGCTCCTAACTCCAGAATCACCATATGAAGCTATTCCTAGACTCAGAATCCCAAACGGAGATCAATAACACTGAAATGCACTTCAACCCAAACTTATGAAATTTTTTCCAAATTACTAACTTCCACAATATGCGCCGAAATGCTCCCGTGTCATCCAAAACCCGCTCCGAACATATGCCCAAGTCTGAAATTATCATACAAACCTGCTGGAACCTTCAAATCCTGATTCCGAGGTTGTTTACTCAAAAATCCAATCTTAGCCAATTCTTTCGACTTAAGGCTTCCGAAATGAGAATTTTCTTTCCAAATTGACTCCGAACTTGCCGAAATTCAATTCCGACCACGCCTACAAGTCATGATACCTGAAATAACACTGCTCATGGCCTCAAACCGCTAAACGACGCACTAGGGCTCAAAACGACCGGTCAGGTTGTTACATCTAGAAGGCACATAGATAGTAATTTTGTAACTCTTAGTTTGTAGAAATTTGTAGCTATTTTCTCTTTTCCTTTGGATGTAAGCAACAATTAAAAGCGACAACAATAACAACAACAACAACAACAACAACAACAACAATAGTCTTAAATCTTGTGTCTAGTAGTCCCAACTATCAAATTTTTCCAGAACTACACTGACCTGATTCCTCTAAACAAGGATATGTAAGCAACCTCGGAAGCAAGGTTCGGTCACCATTTTTCAAAAATTGCTTCCATTGGAGTGATATGTGAGCAAAAATTAGCCATGGCATTCTCTTTTCTTTGCACGAAAACTCTTCATGTTCTCGAGCAAAGATGGGTAGCTGTGAATACCTAATTTTTGCACCATTTTAACATCTCCTACATTCACTAGTGTTTTATTATTTTAATTATTTTAATCAATTTTGTGTCTTTAATTGCATATTTTCTATCATAAAAATACCAAAAGAAAAATAGTCCTTCCTTCATTTGTGCATTTTAGGAATTACTAACTGTTCATTTGGTGAGTTAATCTAGTTAATTGGTCATTTGAATAAGTTTTTTAATTAAATAATTTATTTGTTTAATTTTAGCTTAATAAGTAGGATTAAGGAAAAATGGGCTAAAATTAAAATGATCAAGCCACCGCCGCTTCTCTCCATGGCGGCACCACTGCCTGCCGCCTTCCACCGACGTCCAAACACCCCCAAAATTATACCACACACTCATCTCAATCCCCTATCTCCAAATACCTGACCCAAATCTTTTAATTTTCCCTTAAACTCCATGAATTTTAGATCTAGAAAACCCTAGCCGCCACATTTTTTACCCAAATTCCTGAAGCTCCGTCCACCACCGCCCTACAATGTATACATGGACGGATAAAGCTCCTTCCACTCTATATTTTCATATTGGTATTGACCCGAAACTTCAACCACCGCCGTCCAACCACCACTGCCACCACCCACTGCCCGAGCACAACCAAAATCACTACTACCTCGCCTCTGCTTAGGCCAGCCTCGAACTCGAAGAACGACTTTGTTGTTGATGATATCGCGACTGATCTTCGACTTACTGGAGTTTGCGGTCATGATTTATCAATATGAAAATACGCGCTCGAAGTTCAAATTTCTACCGAGTTGGTGTACCACCATTGTTTTGGCCACTTGAATCATAAAATGATAAATATCCTAATCTTTTTTCCGTGGCTAATTTCTTTTTGTTTTATTTATGATGATTAATTCTAGGATTTTAGTTTATGTTCGTGTATATTGGTGATTATTCTGTCGTAACTTGGTTAGGAGTTTCATTGTCTCCGGATGCTAACTGAAATTCGATTCCTTTCCTCCCCGCCCCTGATTTTTCTCTTTTTGTGATTGATTTTAGTGTTTTAGTTTAGGTTTAAATTCTATTAATGATAGTTTGGTATTTCTGATTGCGTCTTCGTTTAGTTAGTTTATTTTTATTATTTACGTCACTGTTAATACATTCTTTGTATAACCATCAGATTTTATTTTGTCTTTGATTAATTGTTTTAGCATTAGTTTAATTTTAGAGTTGGAAATGTTAAAATTTTCTGTTTTTGTACTTGTTGAAGTAGTAGGAATGATTTTGTATTGATAAAAGATGAGGTAGTTAAGTACTTGAGAGTAAAGGACGTGTTTGGTTTCTTTTACTATTTTGGAGTTGTTGGGAGTACACCTACTCTTTGTTTGTGTCTGAAATTAGTGAAGAAGGACAGTTCTTTTCTCATTTTTTGGCAGATTTTTGGTTAAGGCAAAATCTAACCTCAAAGACCTTCTACTACTATAAAGAGAGAGGTCTCTCCTTAGTTTGGGG
>ML368999.1:5329-16525 GCA_005239525.1 Nicotiana knightiana
GGAAATCATATACAACCCAATAATTCATAACCAACGCTTTGAAATGATCAAGTTACATTTTTTGGAATTTTATTGCAATTAAACTGGAATTCCGCTAGTCGTGCCTGTATTATCGCCTTCCATAGGCCAAGCCGGACGCCTTGATACGAAGCCGGTACCGGATCACATGATATTTATTTGGGACATCAAATACGACCCAAGGAACCATAACCAACGCTTCGAAATGATCAAGTTACATTTTTTGGTATTTTATGGCAATTAAACAGGAATTCCGCCATTCGTGCCTGTATTATCCCCCGCCATGGTCCAAGCCGGACGCCTTGGTACGAAGCCGATAATGGGTTGCATGATATTTTTCCGGGACATTAAATATGACCCAAGGAACCATAACCAATACTTCGAAATGATCAAGTTACATTTTTTGGCATTTTATGGCAATTAAACTGGCATTGCGCCAGTTGTGGCTGTATTATCGCCTGCCATGGTCCAGGCCGGACGCCTTGGTACGAAGCCGATAATGGGTTGCATGATATTTTTCCGGGACATTAAATATGACCCAAGGAACCATAACCAATACTTCGAAATGATCAAGTTACATTTTTTGGCATTTTATGGCAATTAAACTGGCATTGCGCCAGTTGTGGCTGTATTATCGCCTGCCATGGTCCAGGCCGGACGCCTTGGTACGAAGCCGATAATGGGTTGCATGATATTTTTCCGGGACATTAAATATGACCCAAGGAACCATAACCAATACTTCGAAATGATCAAGTTACATTTTTTGGCATTTTATGGGAATTAAACTGGAATTCCGCAAGTCGTGCTTGTATTATTGCCTGCCATGATCCAGGCCGGACGCCGTGGTACGTAGCCGTTACTGAATTGAATGATATTTGTTCGGTACATAAAATATGACCCAAGTAACCATAACCAAAACTTTGAAATGATCAAGTTACATTTTTTGGCATTTTATGGCAATTAAACTGGAATTGCGCCAGCCATGCCTGTATTATCGCCTGCCGTGGTCCAGGTCGGACTCCTTGTTACGGAGCCGGTACCGAATCACTTGATATTTGTCCGAGACATCAAANATAAACTTGAATTCCGCTAAGTCATGCCTGTATCATCGCCTGCCATGGTCCAGATTGGACGCTGTGGTACGTAGCCGGTACCAAATTACATGATATTTTTCCGGGAAGTCAAATATGACCCAAGGAACCATAACCGAAACTTCAAAATGATCAAGTTACATTTTTTGGCATTTATTGCTATTAAAGTGGAATTACGACAAGTCGTGCATATATTATCACATGCCATGGTCCAGGCCGGACGCCGTGGGACGTAGCTGGTACCGAATCGCATGATATTTGTCCGGGAAATTAATATTACCCAAGGAACCATAACCAAAACTTCGAAATGATCAAATTACATTTGTTGGCATTTTATGGCAATTAAACTTGAATTCAGCCAGTCGTGCCTGTATTATCGCCATCCATGGTCCAGGCCGGGCGCCTTGGTATGGATCCGATACTGGAACGCGTGATATTTGTCCGGGACATCAAATACAACCCAAGAAACCATAACCAACTCTTCAAAAGAATAAAGTTACATTTTATGGCAGTTTATGCCAATTAAACTAGAATTCTGCCAAGTCTTGCCTGCATTATCGCCTTCCATGGTCCAGGCCGGATGACTTGGTACGTAGCCAGTATCGAATCGCATGATATTTGTCCGGGACATCAAATACAACCCAAGGATTCATAACCAATGCTTCGAAATGATCAAGTTACATTTTTTGGAATTCTATGGCAATTAAACTGGAATTCCGCAAGTTGTGCATGTATTATTGCCTGCCATGGTCTAGGCCAGACGCCGTGGTACGTAGCCAGTACTCAATCACATGATATTTGTTCGGTACATCAAATATGACCGAAGGAACCATAACCAAAACTTTGAAATGATCAAGTTACATTTTTTGGCATTTTATGGCAATTAAACTGGAATTCCGCCAGTGGTGCCTGTATTAGCGCTTGCCATGGTCTAGGTGGACGCCTTGGTACGGAGCCGATACCGGATCGCATGATATTTGTCCTAGACATCAAAATATGACCCAAGGAACCATAACCAATAATTCTAAATGATCAAGTTATATTTTTTGNAACATCGAATACAACCCATGGAACCATAACCAACGTTCTGAAATGATCAAGTTACATATTTTTCACATTTTATGGAAATTAAACTGGAATTCTGACAGTCGTGCCTGTATTATCGCCTGCTTTGGTCCAGGCCGAAGGCCTTGGTACGGAGCCGGTACCAGATCGCATGATATTTGACCGGGACATAATATACGACCAAAGGAACCATAAACAACGCTTCAAAATGATCAAGTTACATTTTTTGGCATTTTATGGCAATTATACTGGAATTCCGCCAGTCGTGCCTGTATTATCGCCTGCCATGNAAAAGGAACCATAAAAAACGCTTCGAAATGATCAAGTAAAATATTTTGGCATTTTATGGCAATTAAACTAGAATTCCGCCAGTCGTGCCTGTATTATCGCCTGCCATGGTCCAGGCCGGACGCCTTGGTACGGATCTGGTACCGAGTTGCATGATATTTGTTCGGGACATCAAATATGACCCAAGGAACCATAACCAACGCTTCGAAACGATCAAGTTATATTTTTTGGTATTTTATGGCAATTAAACTAGAATTCCGCTAGTCGTGCCTCTATTATCGCGTGCCATGGTCCAGGCCGGACGCCTTGGTACATAGCTGGTACCGGATCGCATGATATTTCTCCAGGATATCAAATACGACCCAAGGAACTATAACGAACGCTCTGAAATGATCAAGTTACATTTTTTCCGCATGTTATGGCAATTAAACTGGAATTCCGACAGTCGTGCCTGTATTATCGCGTGCCATGGTCCAGGCCGGACGCCTTGGTACGGAGCCAGTACCGGATCGCATGACATTGTCCGTTATATGAAATATGACCCAAGGAACCATAACCAACACTTCTAAATGATCAAGTTACATTTTTTGGCATTTTTGGGCAATTAAACTTGAAATCCACTAGTCATGTTTGTATTATCGCCTTCCATGGTCCAGGTCGGATCCTTGGTACAAATCCGGTACCAAATCTCATGATATTTGTCCGAGACATCAAATATTACACAAGGAACCATAACCAACACTTCGAAATGATTAGTTTATATTTTTTGACATTTTATGGCAATTAAACTGGAATTCTGCCAGTCGTGCATGTATTATCGCTTGCCATGGTCCAGTCCGGACGCCTTGGTACGGATCCGGTACTGGATCGCATGATATTATTCCGGGACATCAAATATGACCCAAAGAACCATAACCAACGCTTCTAAATGATCAAGTTATATTTTTTGGCATTTTATAGAAATTAAACTTGAATTCAGCCAATCGTACCTGTATTATCACCTGCCATGGTCCAGGCCGGACGCTTTGCTACGGAGCCGGTATCGGATCGCATGATATTTCTTAGGGACATCAAATACGACCCAAGGAACCATAACCAACACTTCGAAATGATCAAGTTACATTTTTGGCTTTTTATGGCAATTATTGGAATTCCGCCAGCCGTGCCTGTATTACCGCCTGCCATGGTTCAGGCCGTACCGCCTCGGTACGAGGCCTGTACCAGATCACATGATATTTGTCAGGGACATCAAATATGATCCAAGGAACCATAACCAATGCTATGAAATGATCAAGTTACATTTTTTGGCATTTTATGGTAATTAAACTGGAATTCAGCCAGTCGTGCCTGTATTATCGCCATCCATGGTCCATGTCGGACGCCTTGGTACGGATCTGGTACCGGATCGCATAATATTTGTCCGGGACATCAAATATAACCCAAGAACCCATAACCAACTCTTCGAAAGGATTGTTTTGGCATTTTATGGCAATTAAACTAGAATTCTGCCAAGTCGTGCCTGCATTATCGCCTTCCATTATCCAGGTCGGACGCCTTGGTACGTAGCCGGTACCGAATCGTATGATATTTGTCCGGGACATCAAATACATACCAAGTATTCATAACAACTGCTTTGAAATGATCAAGTTACATTTTTTGGAATTTTATTGCAATTAAATTGGAATTCTGCCAGTCGTGCCTGTATTATCGCCTGCCATAGTCCAGGCCGGACTCCTTGGTACGAAGCCCGTACCGGATCACGTGATATTTCTCCGGGACATCAAATATGACCCAAGGAACCATAACCAATGCTTCGAAATGATCAAGTTACATGTTTTGGCATTTTATGGCAATTAAACTGGAATTTTGCTAGTCTTGCTTGTATTATCGCCTGCCAGTGTCCAGGTCGGACACCTTGGTACGGAGCCGGTACCAGATCCCAAGATATTTTTCCAGGACATCAAATATGACCCAAGGAACCATAACCAAAGCTTCAAAATGATTAAGTTACATTTTATGGCAATTAAACTGGAATTCCGCCAGTCGTGCATGTATTATCACCATCCACGGTCCAGGCTGGACACCTTGGTATGGGGCCTGTACTGGATTGCATGATATCGGTCTAGGACATCAAATAGGACCCAAGTAACCATAACCAACTCTTCGAAAAGATCAAATTACATTTTTTGGTATTTTATGGAAACTAAACTGGAATTCCGCTAGTCGTGCTTGTAATATAGCCTGCCATGGTCCAGGCCGGACGCCTTGGTACGGAGCTGGTACCGGATCACATGATATTTTTCTGGGACATCAAATATGACCCAAGGTCCCCTAACCAACACTTCGAAATGATCAAGTTACATTTTATGGCAATTAAACTGGAATTCCGCCAGTCGTGCTGTACTATCGCCATCCATGGTCCAGGCCGGACATCTTGGTATGGAGACGATACTGGATCGCATGATATTTTTCCGGGACATAAAATACAACCCAAGTAACCATAACCAACTCTTCGAAATGATAGGGTTACATTTTTTGGCATTTTATGGCTATTAAACTGGAATTCTGCCAGTCGTGCCTTTAATATCGCCTGCCATGGTCCAGGACGGACGCCTTGTTACGGAGCTGGTACCGGATCGCATGATATTTCTCCGGGACATCAAATACGACCCAAGGAACCATAACCAATGCTTCGAAATGATCAAGTTACATTTTATGGCAATTAAACTAGAATTCCGCAAGTCGTGCCTTTAATATCGCCTGCCATGGTCCAGGACGGACGTCTTGTTACGGAGCTGGTACCGGATCGCATGATATTTCTCCGGGACATCAAATACGACCCAAGGAACCATAACCAATGCTTCGAAATGATCAAGTTACATTTTTTTGCATTTTATGGCAATTAAACTGGAATTCCGTCAGTCGTGCCTCTATTATCGCCTGCCATTGTCAAGGCCGGACGCCTTGGTACAGAGCCGGTACCGGATCGCGTGATACTTTTTTTGGACATCAAATTCAACACAAGGAACCATAACAAACGCTTCAAAATGATTAAGTTACATTTTTGGCATTTTATGGCAATTAAACTGGAATTCGCCAGTCCTGCTTGTATTATCACCTGCCATGGTCCAGGCCGGACGCCTTGCTACGAAGCCGGTACCGAATCACATGATATTTAACTGGGACATCTTATATGACCCAAGGAACCATAACCATTTGCTTCGAAATGGTCAAGTTACATTTTTTGGCATTTTATGGCAATTAAACTGGAATTCCGCCAGTCGTGCCTGTATTATCGCCTGCCGTGGTCCAGGCCGGACGCCTTGGTACGGAGCCGGTACCGGATAGCATGATACTTGTCCGGGACATCGAATACAACCCAAGGAACCATAACCAATGCTTCGAAATGATCAAGTTACATTTTATGGAAATTAAACTAGAATTCCGCCAGTCGTGCCTGTAATATCACCATCCATGGTCCAGGCCGGACACCTTGGTATGGAGCCGGTACGGATCGCATGATATTTGTCCGAGACATCAAGTACGACCCAAGGAACCATAACCAACGTTTTGAAATGATCAAGTTACATTTTATGGCAATTAAACTAGAATTCAGCCAGTCGTGCGTGTATTATCACCATCCATGGTTCAGGCCGGACACCTTGGTATGGAGCCGATAACGGATCGCATGATATTTGTCCGGACATCAAATACGACCCAAGTAACCATAACAACTCTTCGAAATGATCAAGTTACATTTTTTTGGCATTTTATGGCAATTAAACAGGAATTCCGCTAGTCGTGCCTGTAATATCGCCTGCCATGGTCCAAGTCGGACGCCTTGGTACGGAGATGGTACCGGATCGCATGATACTTTTCCGGGACATCAAATATGACCCAAGGAACCATAACCAACTCTTCGAAATGATCAAGTTACATTTTATGACAATTAAACTGGAATTCCACCAGTCATGCATGTATTATCGCCATCCATGGTCCAGGCCGGACACCTTGGTATGGAGCTGGTACCGGATCCCATGATATTTGTCCGAAACATCAAATACGACCCAAGTACCCATAACCAACTCTTCAAAATGATCAAGTTACATTATTTGGCATTTTATGAAAATTAAACTGGAATTCTGCTAGTCCTGCCTGTAATATCGCCTGCCATGGTCCAAGCCGGACGCCTTGGTACGGAGCTGGTACGGGATCGCATGATATTTGTCCGGGACATCAAATACCACCCAAGGAACCATAACCAACACTTTGTAATGATCAAGTTACATTTTTGGGCATTTTATGGCAATTAAATTGGAATTCTGCCAGTCATGCATGTATTATCGACTGCCATGGTCCAGGCAGGACGCCTTGGTACGGAGCCGATACCGGATCATATGATATTTGTCTGGGACATCAAATACAACACAAGGAACCATAACCAACTCTTCGAAATTATTTTTTGGCATTTTATGGCAATTAAACTGGAATTCCGCCAGTTGTGCCTGTATTTATCACCTCCCATGGCCTAGACCGGACGCCTTGGTACGAAGCCGCTGCCGAATCGCATGATATTTGACCGGGACATCAAATACGACCCAAGGAACCATAACCAATGCTTCGAAATGATCAAGTTACATTTTTGGCATTTTATGGCAATTAAACTGGAATTCCAACCAGTCGTGCCTGTATTATCGCCTGCTATGGTCCAGGCCGGACGCCTTGGTACGGAGTCGGTACCGGATAACATGATATTTGTCAGGTACATCAAATAAGACCCAAGTTACCATAACCAACGCTTCGAAATGATCAAGTTACATTTGTTTGGCATTTTATGACAATTAAAATGGAATTTCGCTAGTCGTGCCTGTAATATCGCTTGCCATGGTCCAGGCCGGACGCCTTGGTATGGAGCTTGTACCGGATCGCATGATATTTTTTTGGGACAACAAATATGACCCAAGGAACCATAACCAACGCTTCGAAATGATCAAGTTACATTTTATGGCAATTAAACTGTAGCTCCACCAGTCGTGCATGTATTATCGCTATCCATGGTCCAGGCCGGACAACATGGTATTGAGCCGGTACCAGATCCTATGATATTTGTCCGAAACATCAAATAAGAACCAAGTACCCATAACCAACTCTTCGAAATGATCAAGTTACATTTTTTGGCATTTTATGGCAATTAAACTGGAATTCCGCTAGTCCTGCCTGTAATATTGCCCGCCATGGTCCTAGCTGGACGCCTTGGTACGGAGCTGGTACCGGATCGCATGATATTTTTCCGGGACATCAAATACCACCCAAGTAACCATAACCAACTCTTCAAAATAATCAAGTTAAATTTTTTGGCATTTTGTGGCAATTAAATTGGAATTCTGCTAGTCGTGCCTGTATTGTCGCCTGCCATGGTCCAGGCCTGACGCCTTGGTACGGAGCCGATACCGGATCATATGATATTTGTCTGGTACATCAAATACACACAAGGAACCATAACCAACTCTTCAAAATTATCAAGTTACATTTTTGGCATTTTATGGCAATTAAACTGGAATTCCGCTAGTCGTGCATGTAATATCGCCTGCCATGGTCCAGGCCGGACGCCTTGGTACGGAGCTTGTACCTGATTGCATGATATTTTTTCGGGACATCAAATATGACCCAAGGAACCATAACCAACGCTTCGAAATGATCAAGTTACATTTTATGACAATTAAACTGTAGCTCCACCAGACGTGCATGTATTATCGCTATCCATGGTCCAGGCCAGACACCTTGGTATGGAGCCGGTACCGGATCCTATGATATTTGTTCGAAACATCAAATACGAACAAAGTACCCATAACCAACTCTTCGAAATGATCAAGTTACATTTTTTGGCATTTTATGGCAATTAAACTGGAATTCCGCTAGTCCTGCCTTTAATATCGCCTGCCATGGTCCAAGCCGGACGCCTTGGTACGGAGCTGGTACTGGATCGCATGATATTTGTCCCGGACATCGAATACCACCCAAGGAACCATAACCAACTCTTCGAAATGATCAAGTTAAATTTTTTGGCATTTTATGGCAATGAAATTGGAATTCCGCCAGTCGTGCCTGTATTTATCACCTCCCATGGCCCATACCGGACGCCTTGGTACGGAGCCGATACCGGATCATATGATATTTTTCTGGTACATCAAATACAACCCAAGGAACCATAACCAATGCTTCGAAATGATCAAGTTACATTTTTTGGCATTTTATGGCAATTAAACTGGAATTCCGCTAGTCCTGCCTTTAATATCGCCTGCCATGGTCCAGGCCGGACTCCTTGGTACGGAGCCGATACCGGATCATATGATATTTTTCTGGTACATCAAATACAACAAGGAACCATAACCAACTCTTCGAAATTATCAAGTTACATTTTTTGGCATTTTATGGCAATTAAACTGGAATTCCGCCAGTCGTGCCTGTATTTATCACCTCCCATGGCCCATACCGGACGCCTTGGTAGGAAGCCGGTGCCAGATCGCATGATATTTGACCGGGACATCAAATACGACCCAAGGAACCATAACCAATGCTTCGAAATGATCAAGTTACATTTTTTGGCATTTTATGGAAATTAAACTGGAATTCCAACCAGTCGTGCCTATATTATCGCCTGCCATGGTCCAGGCCGGACGCCTTGGTACGGAGTCGGTACCAGATAGCATAATATTTGTCAGGTACATAAAATATGACCCAAGTAACCATAACCAACGGTTCGAAATGGTCAAGTTACATTTTTGGCATTTTAGGGCAATTAAACTGGAATTTCTCAAGTCGTGCATGTATTATCGCCTGCCATGGTCCAGACCGGACGCCTTGGCACGGAGCCAGTACTGGATAGCATGATATTTATCAAGGTCATCAAATACGACCCAAGGAACCATAAACAACGCTTCAAAATGATCAAATTACATTTTTTGACATTATATGGCAATTAAACTGGAATTCCGCTAGTCGTGCCTCTATTATCGCCTGCCATGGTCCAGTCCAGATGACTTGGTACGGAGCCGGTACCGGATTGCATGATATTTCTCTGGGACATCAAATACGACCGAAGGAACCATAACTAACTCTTGGAAATGATCAAGTTACATTTTTTGGCATTTTATGGCAATTAAATTGGAATTTTGCCAGTCGTGCCTCTACTATCGCCTATACCGAATCGCATGATATTTGTTCGGGACATCAAATACAACACAAGTAACCATAACCAATGCTCCGAAATGATCAAATTACATTTTTTTTGCATTTTATGGCAATTAAACTTTAATTCCACCAGTCGTGCCTATATTATCACCTGCCATGGTCCAGGCCGGACACCTTGGTACGGAGCCGGTACTGGACTGCATGATATTTGTCCGGGACATCAAATACAACCCAAGAAACCATAACCAACTCTTCAAAACGATCAAGTTACATTTTTTTGGAATTTTATGGCAATTAAACTGGAATTCTGCCAAGTCGTTCCTCTATTTATCACCTCCCATGGCCCAGACCGGACGCCTTGGTAGGAAGCCGGTGCCGGATCGCATGATATTTGACCGGGACATCAAATACGACCCAAGGAACCATAACCAATGCTTCGAAATGATCAAGTTACATTTTTTGGCATTTTATGGCAATTAAACTGGAATTCCAACCAGTCGTGCCTGTATTATCGCCTACCATGGTCCAGGCCGGGCGCCTTGGTACGTAGCCGGTACTGAATCGCACAATTTTTGTCCGGGAAATAAAATACGACCCAAGGAACCATAACCAATGCTTTGAAATGATCAAGTTACATTTTTTTGAATTTTATGGCAATTAAACTGGAATTTCGCCAGCCGTGCCTGTATTATCGCCTGCCATAGTCCATGCCGGACGCCTTGTTACGGATCCGGTGCTGGATAGCATGATACTTCTTCGGGACATAAAATACGACACAAGGAACCATAACCAACGCTTCGAAATTATCAAGTTACATTTTTTGGCATTTTATGGCTATTAAACTAGAATTCCGCTAGTCGTGCCTGTATTATTGCCATCCATGGTCCAGTCCGGACGCCTTGGTATGGAGCCGATACCGGATCTCATGATATTTTTGTAGGACATCAAATAAAACCCAAGGAACCATAACCAACTCTTCAAAATGGTCAAGTTACATTTTTTGTCTTTTTGTGGCAATTAAACTGGAATTCCGTAAGTCGTGCCAGTAGTATCGCCTGCCATGGTCCAGGCCGGATGCCGTGGTACGTAGCCGGTACNCGATCAAGTTACATTTTTTGGCATTATATGGCAATTAAACTGGAAATCCGTCCAAGGCTAAATACGGGCGAGAGACCGATAGCGAACAAGTACCGCGAGGGAAAGATGAAAAGGTCTTTAAAAATAGAGTCAAAGAGTGCTTGAAATTTTCGGGAGGGAAGCAGATAGGGGCCGGCGATGCACCCCGGTCGGATGTGGAATGGTGTTGAGCCAGTCCGCCGATCGACTCGGGGCGTGGACCAGCGTGGATTTTGGCATGATATTTCTCTGGGACATCAAATACGACACAAGGAACCATAACAAACACTTCAAAATGATCAAGTTACATTTTTTTGCATTTTATGGTAATTAAACTAGAATTCCGCCACTTGTGTCTGTATTATCGCCTGCCATGGTCCAGACTGGACGCCTTGGTATAGAGCCGGTACCGGATAGCATGATATTT
>ML369002.1:5521-35826 GCA_005239525.1 Nicotiana knightiana
AATATTGAGACAAGTTCAGTAGTACTTACATTAAAGGTATGATCCCCAATTTGAGTACTACCTCTAGGTCGTTCATCTCGATCTTTTCTGGATCTAGACGAGGATGAGACTATGTCTCTTCCTTGTGGTCTATATTCCGACCTAGTGTTTTCGAACCTGGGGAGAATATCGTGTCCCTAGGGTCGTAAGTAAGGATCTTACTTGTTTACCCCTGATCTTCTATCTGATTCAGGACGTCTGGATCTTGAATGATCTTCATCTCTCGAACGAGCAATGATATCTTCTTCTATTCTGAGTTTAGTACTGTACCTGTTATATACATCGTTCCATGTTGTAGCGGGGAATTCTCTTATACTTTCCTTAAGTCGTCTCTTGGCTTCTGAGCTTTTATCGTTAAGGTTGCTTGCAAATGCCATGGCTGCTCAATTATCAGGCACCCTGGGTAACTACATTCTTTCTCGTTGAAACCTGTCAACTCACTGAGTAGTTCCGTGTCTCCTTGTTTTATTTTGAATATGTATTCCATTCTCTTCTCAACTTTTTGTGCACCAGAGTGTGCTTTTATAACGAATATGCAAGCTCAGCAAAAGAGTCAATAGAATTTTCAGGGAGAAGAGAATACCAGGTTAGGTCCCCTTTGGTAATTGTTTCCCCAAATGTTTTGACAAGGACTGATTCAATCTCTTATTTTGTTAAGTCGTTGCCTTTTACCCCTTTAGTGAAAGCAGTCACATGGTCACGTGGGTCAGTTGTTCTATCATATTTGGGAACGTCAGGCATTTTAAACTTCTTGGGTATAGGCAAGGGTGCCGCACTTGGCTTCCAAGGTTGTTGAGAATATCTATCAACATCAATGCCTTTGATGATAGGTGGTACTCCAGGAATTTGTTCGATGCGATCGTTCTGCTCCTTCATCTGTTTCTGCATGGTTAGCAGTAAATTTTGTAATTCTGAGTTATTAGATATACCTGGTCTCGTTTCGAGAGATTCATTAGGAGTATCTCCTCTTCCTGAGTTTGCCAACCCAGATTGAGGATTTTCCATGGTGATGGTGTTATTGGGGGGTGGCGTCGGCGGTGTAGGTAACGCTGCCGGTAATCCTCTCGCAAATTCTTGCAAAGCTTGGCTCACATACTCTGCAATCATTTGCTTTACACGATCTTGTTCCACAGTTTGATCATTATCATTTATCACCATCATTGTTGTTTGACCTTTCTGGGGATTTTTCCCTTGAACCACGTGGGGTTCCTGAAGGCGATGGAACTAGGGTTCCACTCCTTTGCTGGTTGTTGTCGTTGGAGTTTGACATAGTTCAGAGGATATAACTTGAAAAGAAAACAAAGATTATCAGATTCCCGATAACGGAACCAATTTGTTTAACCAAAGAATTAGACCCTTTGACTAAAGTTATTTTTAAGATGAACACGGGTTACTGATAATCAAGGAAATAGAGAAAAATGAATAACAGACAATATTGCAGCAATATAGAAAAGCGAAGTCAATTATATTCCAGAATTAGATGTCTTTACAAGTTGTATTCCCCTCCCTTATATAGGAGATTCCTATAACGTATGACTCTTGCTATGGTTTCTCATTAATGACTAATTATGACATTAATGAGGCGTTACAAAAGATAACGGTAATTGGGGTACGGTTACATAACGTTCGAGTAATCAATTATGGGTCTTTGAATCTGCCTGTAACTTTGTCTAGATTCATTCTAACCGTGCCTTTCCCCTGTTTTGATCAGGTTGAGTTTCCCGTGGCTGATAAGATCTAGGCTTTACTGAATCGTGCCTCTTTATTCTGTACCTCTTCAAAGAATCACATCCAGCTATCGCGTTTTCCTGTGTCCACGTGACTGGCTGAGTTGTCAAAAGATTGCTTATGTGTGAAACTCTTTTTTACCAATACAAGTATGTATGATCCTTGAGTCTTAGTGAAGTTCATATTGATGGTATGATGTCCATAATGTCAATCGAAGGTGCAACTACCTTACGTCACTCTGAAAGGTTTAGAGCGTGATTCAATGAGTCCAGTATGCATTATATATAGTATCTATTTTACTCTACTGAGCCGCGCTATAGTCGGTCGGGTACGGCACCTATTGTGCAACCACCAATCAGTTGGGTTTACCGAGCTCCACGTGGCCGGGTACGATTCTACCGAGCCTTATGATGGCTCGGTATGTTTTTACCGAGTCCTCTTTGAGGCTGGGTACGATATGATGATGATGACGCCCATAGAGGAAGATGTTTTTAAAAGATTATGTATATATATGTATCACACATTTCATGTCACTATCTCTTAGAGGTACTCAGATGCTATAGGTTGTATCTCTTATATCTCTGTTTATATTACTGTTCTTATTTATGCTTTTCTGCCTTACATACTCAGTACTTTATCCGTACTGATGTCCCCTTTGCCTGGAACACTGTGTTTCATGACCGCAGGTCCCTATAGACAGGTTGACAGTCCTCCTAGTAGGCTATCGGCTCAGCGGAAGGTGTTGCTGCACTCCACTTGCTCCGGAGTTGCCTATTTGGTCAGTATGATTGGGACATGCATTGATTGGATTGGTGGGGCCTTGTCCCAACCTTTATGTTGTTTATGTAATCTTAGAGGCTTATAGACAAATGTCAGGTATATGGATACTTGTATGGCCTTGTCGGCCTATGTTTTGAGTTTACAAATGGTCATGTCAGCCTTATAGGCGCGTATGTCATATGTATAAGTTTCTATATCATGTTAGGTTGTCCTATGTCTAGCATTCCCTTATGTTTTATTTCGATTATGTCATGATGACCATTTTGTCACATTTACCCGTGATAGTATGATAAGAAAGATATGTTATGTTGGTACTCGGTTGAGTAAGTTATCGGGTGCCCGTCGCGTCCCATAGGTTGGGTCGTGATAGAATGATACCTCTTCATCGGGAAAATACGTTTTCAAAGGTTCGTATTCTCCTCCCACAGGGTTTTCAGCAAGGTGGTCTGCCAGTGGTTGTCCCTTAACTGCTTGTTGAGTTACATAGACGATGTCGAACTCACTCAACAAGATTTGCCAGCTTCCCAGTAGGCATGGGTTTCTGTAAGATGTATTTCAAAGGATTCATTCTCGATATGAGATATGTCGTATAAGCACAGAAGTAGTGTCTTAGCTTCTGAGCTATCCAGGTTAGAGCGCAGTAAGTGCGTTCTAGCAGAGAGAATCGTGCCTCATAAGGAGTCAACTTCTTACTCAAGTAGTAGATGGCATGTTCCTTTCTCTGTCCTAAAAAGAAACCAAAAGCTCCATCTAACACTGGAAGGTAGATTAGTAGTGGTCTACCAGGCTCCAGCGGGACTAAGACTGGTGGTGTGTACAAGTATTCCTTCATTTTGTCAAAAGGCTTTTGACAATCCTCGGTCCAACTGGTTGCAGCGTCCTCCTTCAGCATTTTGAAAATTGGCTCGCATATTACTATGGACTGTGCTATGAAGTGGCTGATATAGTTGAGGCATCCCGAGAAACTCATCACATCTTTCTTGCTTTTTGGTGGTAGTAATTCTTGGATGGCTTTGACCTTTGACGGGTCCAACTCTATTCCTCAGCGACTGACGATGAATCCCAACAACTTTCCAGCAGCAACCTCGAATGCACACTTTGTGAGATTTAGCTTCAGGTTATACTTCCACAACCGGTCAAAGAATTTCCTCAAGTCTGCGATGTGATCTGCGGCCTTCTTGGATTTGATGATAACATCATCCACATATACCTCTATCTCTTTATGTATCATGTCATGGAAAATGGTTTTCATGGACCTCATGTAAGTGGCCCCATCATTCTTTAGATCGAATGGCATCATTTTGTAGCAGTACACTCACCGTGGTGTAATGAAGGCTATTTTCTCGGCATCTTCTTCATCCATCCAGATCTGATGGCAACCTCCGAAGTGATCCACAAAGGACTGGAGTTCATGCTTGGTGCAATTGTCTATCAGAATGTGTATATTCGGCAGCGGGAAATCATCCTTTGGGCTTGCTCTGTTGAGATCCCGATAATCAACACAGACTCTGACTTTCCTATCCTTCTTCAGAATAGGCACAATGTTGGCTAACCAGGTTGGATATTTAACTACCTTGAGGACCTTTGTAACGACCCGACTGGTCATTTTGAGCTCTAGTGTGTCGTTCAGCGGTTTGAAGTCGTGAGCAGCTCCATTTTAGGTATTATGACTTGTAGGTGTGGTCGGAATTGATTTTCGGGAAGTTTAGAGTTGATTTGGAAAGAAATTCTCATTTTAGAAGCCTTAAGTTGGAAGAATCAACTAAGATTGGAATTTTGAGTAAACGACCTCCGAATCAGGATTTAAGGGTTCCTGCAGGTTCGTGTGATGATTTCGGACTTAGGCGTATGTCCGGATCGGGTTTTGGATAACCCGGAGCGTTTTGATGCATATTGTGGAAGTCAGCATTTTTGAAGAAATTTCCTAAGTTTGGCCTGAAGCGCATTTCAGTGATGTTGATGTCCGTTTGGGATACCGAGTCTGAGAATAGCTTCGTATGGTGATTCTAAAATTGGGAGTGCGATCGGAAGTGAATTTGGATGTCCGTAGATCATTTTGGAGTCATTTGGCTAAAGATAGAAATTTGAAGGTTTTTGAGAAATCCGACCGGAAGGGGAAATTTGATATCAGAGTCGGAATGCAATTCCGAAAGTTGGAGCAGGTCCGTAATGTCGAATATGACTTGTGTGCAAAATTTGGGGTCAATCGGACGTGATTTGATATGTTTCGGCATCGAATGTAGAAGTTTGAAATTTCAAAGTTCATAAAGTTTGGATTGGAGTGCGATTCATGGTTTCGGCGTTGTTTAATGTGATGTGAGGCCTCGAGCAAGTCTGTGGGATGTTATGGGACTGAGTCGTGTGATTGGACGAGGTCCCGGGGGCCTCGGATGTGTTTCGGGGTAGTTTTGAATCATTTCAGACTGTTTTGAGATGGCGGATGCTGGTGTCTGGTGTTGTTGTTCGCGTTCACGAGGATCCCTTCGCGTTCGCGAAGAAGAATTTGGCATCAGGGACTTTGCTCTTCGCGTTCACGAACAGTGCCTCGCGTTCGCGAAGAAGAGAAATATCTGCTGCATAGGTTTTACTTCGGAGGCTTATATCTCACAACCTATAAAGAATTTTGAGATGATATAAAAATGAAAATTGTAGACCTTTGTGTCTTGTTTCTGTAAAAGTAAACCATTTAGAATTTGTATTTGTGTAAAAATAGATATGGTTGTTACACTACAGGGTATTCGGGAAGATGAAGAAGAAATTTGTGTTGCATAGAGCTGACTTTGGCAGCTTATATCTTGAAATATATAAGGAATTGGGAGATGACCAAAACATAAAAGTTGTAGATTTAGAAGTCTAGTTTTCAGAATATTAAATTATTTGTCATTTACAGTTTTGTGAAAAATGTTACGATCATTCTACTAGAGGCTATCTGAGAAGCGTTTGGAATTTGCCTTTCGAGATTTTTGTTCTTCGCGAACGCGAGGGTAGGCCCACGAACGCAAAGAAGACTTGCCTGGTAGTGTTTAAGTTTGCAAAAAAATGGGTTAGGCTCATTCATCTCATTCCTCCATGGGAGAGACCTAGGGGCGATTTTGGAGCTCCATCTTCATCATCTATGTCAAGGTAAGTGATTCCTACCTATTTCAAGTTAAATACTTGGATTATGTATATAATTTAACATGGAAATTCATGGAAAATTAGTGAAAACTTGGGATTTTGGTAGAAAACCTAGAAAATAGTAATTTGGATTTTCAACCACGAATTTGAGCATGGAATTTAGAGTAAATCGTAAACTTGAGTTAGTGAGGCTATGGGTAGAATATATCTTCAAGAAATTTCGGATACCGGGCACGTGGGTCCGAGGGAATTTTGGTCATTTCACTGAGCGGAGTTGGGAAATTATATGATTTAGAATTTTTGCAAGTATTAGAATATATTTTCATTAGTTTGTCGTTGTTTGGATAGTTTCGGAGCATTGTGCAACGATTTGAGTCACCGGAAGTGCAACGATTTGAGTCTCCTTTCTAATTTTTTGAGGGGGAATTTTCCCCCTAGGTGAATTAATTGAGTATATGCTATTATCTTCGGGGGCTACGTATGCACAAGGTGACAGGAGTTCGTGCGTAGCTACTATTATGCCTTGTCCGGATAGTCTAGGACCCACTAGCATGCCTTACGTGTTGTACCTGTAATCCTTCCTGTAATACTAAACTGCTAATATAATTGAAATCTTAATTGAATATCTGAAGAAGACTAGAGTTCATTTTCTTAATTAGCTAGAAAGAGAATTTATTCCTCCGTGGATAATTGTGTACCTGATAGGGTTGTATTACGGAAATATCATTAAAATTGGCATATGAGTTTCAAAACAAAGATTTCAGAGCTATATTTCATGTCCCTTTAAAAAGAATTTTACCACTTTCCTGAGAAAACGGCTTTCTTGATAAAATGGGGACTTATTGTGTGGACATGTGTAACTTCGGGTGCCTGAGTCACATTTATGATTCGCGAGCAGGATGACCCTGTATTTATGTATATTCATATGAGCACCTGAGTCGCAGGTATGATTCGCGAGCAGGCTAGCCTTAGTATTTTATGTATAACCGTGTCGCATGATCGATTCGCGAGCGGGGAAGATAGATGCATCTATGGTTCGGGCTGTTCGACCCTCGGCAGTGCACAATTTATGTTTATGTTGGTTCGGGCCGTCGACCCTCGGCGTTGCTTGCGCATGATATTTAATGCGTATTTGTTGTGATTTATACATGTTTATCGGCCTAAGGAAGGTTTAATGGCCAGTTCTGAGGAAGGAGAATTTATGTGTAAAATGTGAAATACGTCTCATGTTTCTTATCCCGGATTATGATTTAAATTGTCAACTGAAATGATGAAGACTTAAATTGTTAAATGTGGAAGAAGTTGATATTATTTATTCCTGAATTTTAATAAATTTTCTATGACACTCATGCTTAGTGTCTCACTTGAATATACTAAATTGACCTCTAGCAAGTGTCTAATTCGACCTCTCGTCACTACCTCTTTGAGGTTAGGCAGGCGACTTACTGAGTACACGTTGTTTTTGTACTCATGCTACACTTGTTGTGCATTTTATTGCACATGTACTTTCATAGCGATGTGGAGGATTGGAGACTTAGGCGAGTTGCATCAACTGGAGGCGATCCGCAGTTGACAGAGTCTCCCTCATACTGTATTACATTATTTTAAATTTCTTTGTCCACTTGTATTTCAGACAAGCTTTGTAGAAATTGTAAAATTCTTAGAAATTGCTCATGTACTTGTGACACCGGGTTCTGGGATGTGTTGGGATATATTTGTTAAAATAGGACTATTAAAACCGTTGTATTTACTTAACAGATTTTGTTTAGTTATTACGTAACAAGTTAAAGATAATGATTTAAAAAATGTTAAAACATGAATCTATTTCAACTAATTAAATATTGGCTTGCCTGACAGTGGTGTCCGACGCCATCACGACCTTATGGATTTTGGGTCGTGACAACATGGTATCAGACCTCTAGGTTCTCTTAGGTCTCACAAGTCATGAGCAAGTCTAGTAGAGTCTTGCGGATCGGTACGGAGACGTCTGTACTTATCCTCGAGAGGCTACAGGGCTGTTAGGAGTACTTCCCTTCTTGATTCCTCATCGTGCGATTCGATTCCTTTGAGGCTTATGCCTATGTTCATTCCTACTCAATCTTACGCGTCGCGAAGCGCTTGCTATGAATAAGAAAATTTGAGGAATTAAAATGGGGCTACGGATGTAATTCGAGATGTTTCCATGTGTAATTGGTTGGGGCTGTTGTTATGGCCTTGCAAAAGAATAATATGTTGTTTCAGCTCAGTAGTTGTGTTTCTGAAAGCGTTAAGGCTATGTTCAGGTAGTGATGATGCTTGCGATTGTTATCGTGTGATGTCAATATGATGATAGAATGATTGCCCGTATGTTGGGGGTGATGAATGGTTTGAAGGGAGGTCTTCTTAGAGTGTGATTTCAAGATTTTGGTATTTTAGTTCCGGCGGAGGAAAGGCATTTGGATTATGAATGGTCTGGTTGGGGTTGATAAAGTGGTAAGACTTGGTGTCTTCAAGTGAGGTGGGATATGCACTTGTGACGTGAAGTAGTCGTCATTGATCGAATGGAATGTGTTAAGTTTGTCGGTGCTATGGTTTCTTCGATTGCGTAGGGTCAGAGTATTGAGAAGAAGTAATGAAGAATACGGTTGGTAGAGACCGTGAGGTGCGGTGGTTCAGTACTAGATAAGTGTTGATAATGAAGGCAGCTAGAGAAAGATGGTCTTCAGAGAGTTTGAAGTCGTAGTGATCTGCTGGTTTGGGAGCTACACAGAATGTTCCTGAAGTGAGGCTAGGCGGTGGTTCCATTTCTAGGAGGCCAGGTGTAAGAAGCAAAAGTCGAGCAGTTGCAAAGTGGGGGAGTCCCACCATCCGCAGTTGGGTCGCAGGATTGTGTTATCATAGGGTTGCGGATTGTCGGCGTGTTGGAAAATTATTACAGCTAAGGGAAAGGAGTAAAATGGTGATTGTGCGTTGGATTTGATGAATGTGTGCAAAAGTTGGCCCTGTCGGGCCAGAATTAGGCTTGGAAGATTCAGAATTTATGCTTAAGGGATAGGCGAGTTGTAAGGGTAGTGACTCAGTCACGTGCTTTATTGAAAAGGGTGTCCATGTTCTAGAAGAGCCTTGGAGTTGTTGTATTCAGGTCCAGTCAGAGTGGGTGACTCTCAATAGCGGTCCTAGTGAGTTCAAAAAGTTAAGAATGCGGCGTTTAAGGGTTCAGGCAGTAATATGATCGAGAATCGAGCTTTTGCAGAGTAATTTCTGAGAAAAGGGAAAATGGTTGGAGTGTTCTATGTTATTTTTCGCGTGTAGGATAGTATTGGAGGAGTGAGAGAAATAAACTCCGGATTGTAGAAAGATTATCAGGAGGGTATAAGACGGGTTACAGGATTTGGGCAGCATAGTCTCGTGAATCAAGGTCACTCGGGAGTGAGGGTTGAGTTTGCTATGAGTCGAAGGAAGTTGCTATTATTACTGAAGCAATTGAAGATGATTAAAAGAAAATAGATTGATTAGCCACGGTTGAAATGGCACATTTACGGCAGTGATCAGTTCCTTCAGTGTGATTAAGTTATGCATGTGGTTTGTTCCGGTGGGTGCGGGGCTTGTCGACCGCCATAATAGATCATAATTGGAAGCATTCAAGTATTATGGCTTGTCAGGTGTGGGCGGATCCCGAAAGGATCATAGGGGTATAGACTATTCCCTGAGGATTTGCATGTTTTGTGATTTTGAGAAGTCACTCGTGTGTTGTTATGGTTCTATTGAATTGAGTTAAGAAAAAGGTTTCTATATGATGGAGTGTTCACTCTATTAGTGGTTCAGGAGTTATGATGGAATTCTTGTACCATCTCATATTGGCATGTTAGGTGCGGTAAACAGTATGTAATTGGGAGCAAGAATAGAGATTGCGGTTCGGTGTTAACAAGGACGTCATGAGCTCGGATGAGCAAGGAAACTGGTGTTGTCTTCAGTGTCACCTAAGATCGGTGTTTGGTGAAAGAGGCTTTGTATCCTGGTTGTGGGTTCTTGATTTGTTTTATAGCGTTAGCTTGGTCGGTGGTATGGACGTGCAAACTTGTTACTTGGTGTGGAAGGTCGTGGGAGCGTGACCACAGGAAGATTATATAAGTGTGACATGTAGTCACTTGATGGATTGAAGATTTGGATTGAATATAAAGAAGTGCAATGTTGTTTATTTGAGAAGTTATGCCTGACAGGCGTTCAGTTCATTTGGTTGTGGATTGTGGGGTGTTTGTCCTAGCTATGATGGTTGTTCTCGCGTATTATGAGAGAAAGTGGGTTAATGTGGACCCAGGTAAAGATATTAGCTTAGTTTGGTGCGAGCAAGGTAGACTCGATGTTTGGGTATGGATTTAAATATGATTATGGGCTCTGTATGAACCAAGCATGTTTATTTCAGTAGAGCGCTTTTCATGGAGAGGTATTAGAACAACAGAAGTTGCTCCGTCTTCGTCAAATTCATGTGGTATTATGATTGTACCATGTGAGTTGTGAAATGGCTTGATAATTTCCTACATGTTGAGGTCCCGTGTAGTGGGGATGTTATGTGAGCAGGATAACTCTTGAGATCCAGAGTGTGTATATATATATCGCACCTTAGTTGTGTTTGAGTTTTGTTGCATGCGGCTCTATTAGTCTCCCCAGGATGGTATTATGCACTTAGCGTGCTTGTGACCGATATTCGGTAATATGTAATAATGAGCAATTCAACTCTGTATATATTTCCTTATGTGAGTTTTATGATGGGATCGGGTGGCACGCCGCCATGGGTATGTTATTTGGATCGGGTTGCACACCGCAACAGTGTGATGATGAGAAGGGTTAATGTATATTATTTTCTTATGTTTTACTTGATATTTTTTCTGAGAAAAGTTCATATTAGTTGCGTGAGTTGAATAGTCCCTTCCTGAGTCAATTCTTATCTATCATGTTTGAGTTATGGCCTATCGGCGCGATGTGGTATCATGTGAGGTTGTTGGTCATGTTTGAGGTAATTTGTTGTCTGAGCAGTTCACACTGGGTGAGACGAGATTATCGGATCAGGGATCAGTATGATAAGGTTACGTGAAGTGTAGATTAAAGAACAAATACCGTCATTCAGGTTCATAATAAGGTGATGATTCTAATCAAGATGAGATATTCAATGATTTGTTAACTCTGAAGTTGGGTATGAATTTCTGCACATTTCCTCTGTTGTGGTGGTATCGTCATCATTATAGTAGGGTGTATGAATATTTGTTATGAGGTGCATCGGGAGCACCAGATTCGTGAAATTTTGGCTATTAAGGTTCAGGGTGTTCCATTGTGGTAAGATGATGAGTTATGCAGTGCATGGTGCTAATTCAGCAAAGGTATGCAGTCATGTTCTGGTATATCGTGTGGTAGTTGATACGGTGTTTATATATTGGAACTAGGCCTGTCAGAAATTTCAAGTGTTGGAACTAGGTTCCGAGCTTATTATATTGATAAAAGAAGAAATCTTCAGATTTGATCAAGCTAATGTACTCAACTGGGTTGTGGTAGCAGGGCAGGTACACGATGTGTCAAACAGTGATTTCAGA
Source organism: Nicotiana knightiana (assembly GCA_005239525.1). Lineage (NCBI taxonomy): Eukaryota > Viridiplantae > Streptophyta > Magnoliopsida > Solanales > Solanaceae > Nicotiana > Nicotiana knightiana. The sequence goes on from ML369002.1 coordinate 16,750, forward strand.
TAACTCCATAGCTGTTCTTAGCACGTTCGAGGACGAACGTCGGTTTAAGTGGGGGAGAATGTAATGAATCGACCGATCGTTTTGAGCTCTAGTGCATCGTTCAGCGGTTTGAAGTCGTGAGCAGCTCCATTTTAGGTATTATGACTTGTAGGTGTGGTCGGAATTGAATTTCGGGAAGTTTAGAGTTGATTTGGAAAGAAATTCACATTTCAGAAGCCTTAAGTTGGAAGAATCAACTAAGATTGGAATTTTGAGTAAACGACCTCCGAATCAGGATTTAAAGGTTCCTGCAGGTTCGTATGATGATTTCGGACTTGGGCGTATGTCCGGATTGGGTTTTGGATAACCCGGAGCGTTTCGATGCATATTGTGGAAGTCAGCATTTTTGAAGAAATTTCCTAAGTTTGGCCTGAAGTGCATTTCAGTGATGTTGATGTCTGTTTGGGATACCGAGTCTGAGAATAGCTTCGTATGGTGATTCTGGAGTTGGGAGCGCGATCAGAAGTGAATTTGGATGTCCGTAGATCCTTTTGGATTCATTTGGCTAAAGATATAAATTTGAAGGTTTTTGAGAAATCCGACCAGAAGGGAAAATTTTGATATCAGGGTCGGAATGCAATTCTGAAAGTTGGAGCAGGTCTGTAATGTCGAATATGACTTGTGTGCAAAATTTGGGGTCAATCGGACGTGATTTGATAGGTTTCGGCATCGAATGTAGAAGTTTGAAATTTCAAAGTTCATAAAGTTTGGATTGGAGTGCGATTCGTGGTTTCGGCATTGTTTGATGTGATTTGAGGCTTCGAGCAAGTCCGTGGGATGTTATGGGAATGAGTCGTGTGATTGGACGAGGTCCCGAGGGCCTCGGGTGTGTTTCGGGGTGGTTTTGGATCATTTCGGGCTGTTTTGAGATGGCTGATGCTAGTGTCTGGTGTTTTTCTTCGCGTTCGCGAAGAAGAATTTGGCATCAGGGACTTTGCTCTTCGCGTTCGCGAACAGTGCCTCGCGTTCGTGACGAAGAGAAATATCTGCTGCACAGGTCCGACTTCGGAGGCTCATATCTCACAACCTATAAGGAATTTGGAGATGATGTAAAAATAAAAGTTATATTCCTTTGTGTGTAGTTTCTGTAAAAGTAAACCATTTAGCATTTGGATTTGTGTACAAAGATATATGGCTGTTACACTACAGGGTGTCCGGGAAGATGAAGCAAATTTGTGTTGCACAGGGCTGACTTTGGCAGCTTATATCTCTAAATATATAAGGAATTGGGAGATGACCAAAACATAAAAGTTGTATATATTGTAGTCTAATATTCAAAATATTAAACCAATTGTCATTTGGAGTTGTTTGCAAAAAGTTATGGTCATTCTACTAGAGGCTGTCTGAGAAGCATTTGAAATTTGCCTTTCGAGATTTTTGTTCTTCGCGAACGCGAGGATAGGCTCGCGAACGTGAGGGTAGGCCCGTGAACGTGAAGAAGACTTGCCTGGCAGTGTTTCTTTAACCAAATAATTAGATCCTTTAACTAAAGCTATTTCTAAGGATAAACACGGGTTACTGATAATCAAAGAAATACAGAAAAATGAGTAATAGACAATATTGCAGAAATATATAAAAGCAAAGTAGATTGTATTCGAGAATCATATGCCTTTACAAGATGTATTCCCCTCCCTTATATAGGAGATTCCTTGATATAACGCACAACTCTTGCTATGATTTCCCACTAATGACTAATTATGACATAAATGGGGCATTACAAAGGATAACAGTAATTGAGGTACGGTTACATAACGTATGAGTAATCAATTGTGGGTTCTTGAATCTGCCCGTAGATTTGTCCAGATTCATTTTGACTGTGTCTCTTCCCTGTCTTGATCAGATTGAGTTTTCCGTGACTGATGAGCTCGAGGGTTTATTGAATCGTGCCTCTTTGTACCGTACCTCTTCAAGGAATCACATCCAGCTGTCACATTCTCGTGTGTCCACATAACTGGCTGAGTTTTCAAGAGCAAGGTTACGTGTGAAACTCTTTTTTTTTTTACCAATACAGATAGTCCCCCCACTTACCATATATTAATCGATTAATATATGATAAGTGGATACTCATTTATGGCGGGAATATTTTGCCGCCACTTTACCTCGAAACATTGTATCCTTCTCTGAACCATAGGCGTCGTTCATCACTTCCATTTAATGCTCCTACCGCGTGTCCTTCTCGGATTGGTTCTGCATTTACTCGGCACCTTTTAGGGCTTTTTGCGGTTGTGTCAATCCCGAAGTGACATCTTCAATTATGACTTTTCATCATTATTTTTCTTTTTTTCCATGTTTGACGGTTGTCCTCAAGTATAAATACCTTTCTTATTTTCTTTGCTTCCACGAAACACTCTCTAACTTTGTCTTTTATAAAGAACTTTCTTCTTTCCTTTGTAAACATGTCTTCTTTAAATCAACCTCAGGGAGTAATAGATATTGAAAATTTAATGTCATCTTCTGCTCCGACTAGGAGTCGGAGGGGTGGTAGACTTAGGATTCTAGGATCCACTCCTTAGAGAGGCTTCCTCTTCTTCTCAGATAGTTCCCCCTTCTTCCACTAGGTCTCTAGTTTCTCCGAGGTTTAGGGCTTCTCGGTCTTTGTCTAGAGGTAGAGGTGAACGCTTTCGTGAACCTGGAGTTGATGAAATTGTTCCTGCTGAGTTTGTCTTTGCTAGAGATAATCAAGTTCTTGTAGACCAATCTTTTTCCCTTGAGAGTGTCGAAAGGTATCCAACCCTTATAATTGAGGGTCAGATTTCCTTTGTTCGTAGGGAGTATTTTTGGAGGCCTGATTTCCCTGTCTACATTCCAAATAGTAATCAATGAATAACGTCTTACCAGATAGGATATTATTTTGTTTATACGTACCCTTTTACTCTAGGGTCTAGACCTCCCATTGACCCAGTCATAATTGAATTCTGCCATTTCTTCAATATCTGCTTAGGACAAGTTGGTCCGCTTGTGTGGCGAGTTGTCGCATGTCTTAGGAGTTTAGCTTATTTAGCCTTGGTTCCTTTTACTTTCAACCATCTTATTCATCTCTACTCTCCTACCTTGTTTCGTGAAGGGGTTTTTACTCTGACTGCTAGGAGCAAAAGAGTGCTGGTAACCCCTAGAGATGATAAGGATAGGGGTTGGTACCTCCGGTATGTTGTTGTACCGACTAGTTGTTTAGTGGGTGAAGAAAATCTTCCCTTCCCTGAGAAGTGGAATCGTGCACGTGAATATGCTTTAGCTCACATCTATTTACTTTTCCTATTCTGACTTGAGATGTTTTACTAACACTGTATCTATTTTTTCTTCTTCAGCAATCATGGATACTGTTGAGAATGTCTCCGGTATCCGTGATTGGGTAGAAAAATTGTTGTCCGTTGCCCCTTTAGAAGAGAGATCTTGGAAGTACCTCGTTGGGAGGTATGGTTGGCATGTAAAGACCCACGGTAAGTGAAGCTTTTGTTCTTGCTTCTTTCCTCACTCGAGTCTCTTCTTTCTTTGTCGCTTAACCCTTTCCCTTTTGATAGGGTTCTCCGCTCGTGGGGTGTCTGCTTCATCTATACCGAAGATGTCTTTGGCTCAGGCCAAAGAGATTATCGTTGGTTCGTCTTCCTCGAAGAGGAAGATTGGTGAGTCTCGTTCCGTAGAAGAAGAAAAGAGGGTGCTTTAGTACACAGGCCACGGAGAAGGCGGGTGATTTCAGATGATGAGTTTACACCCATGACCTTGCCTTCCGTGTCTGTGGTTGATCCCTCTACCTCTGAATATGTTTCACATTCCCCCATTCTTAAGTCTGTGGATTACCTGTTCCATGAAGGTTTTGACCTTGCTCCTGACGATGTCCCTTTGGTGTCACGACCCAAATTCCCAACCTTAGTGATCATGATGGCGCCTAACACCACAATTGCTAGGCAAGCCAATGTTAGAAGTCGATTAACTAATTTTCCTTGATTATTCACTTCAGCATAAATAAATAGGTTTAAAATGAACTTAATTAAAATAATTCACAACAACATTAAATAAAATAATAATAATAATAACCAATTAAATGAAACGAACCACGAACTAATTAAATAAATAAATCTAAGATTATCCCAGGGTCTGGTGTCACAATACACGAACTACTAAAGAATACTACAAATAATGGTTGAAAGAAATAGTGTAACTGTTCTGAATGATATAAAATAGTGCATGTAAAAATAGGAGAAGACTCTCGGGATCTGCAAACGCCGGCAGATATACCTCGTGTCTCCAAATAAACGAATAGCCACTCTAAATATCTCTAATGCTGGTCGGTACCTGGATCTGCACAAAAGAATGCAGAGTGTAGTATCAGTACAACCGACCCAATACTGAGTAAGTGTCAAGCCTAACCTCGACGAAGTAGTGACGAGGCTACGGCGGGGCATTAACAACATATAACATGTGACAATAATATATACAATACCTCAATAAAATAATTCTACACGAACAAGAAAAATATAACTGAGACAATAAATATAAAGCAAGAAGGAATTCTAAACAGATAATTAAGTACCGCAGCAAAAAAAATTTCAAATTTCCAACTCTCAAAAAAAATTTCCAAACTTTAACTTTAAATAAAAATAGTGCCAAAATATGAAAATAGTAATATAAAATAGAAAGTTTCAAATCTTTATTTTTCAAAAAAACAAAACAGTAAAAATAAATATTTATCTTTTCAAATCTTTATTTCCTTTGAAAATCATTAAAAATATAAATGTCCTCCCTTATCGCTCCATGTTGCGGCGTGCAACCCGCTCCCACCTGTCCTCCCTTATTGCTCCTCCCTAAAATATCACCCTTATTACTCCTATTGCGGCGTGTCACCCGATCCCACCTGTCCACCCTTATCACTCCTTGTTGCGGCGTGCAACCCGCTCCCACCAGACATATCTTATCAATTTATTTAAGATTTCACAAATTCAGGTCAAGCCTTTCACAATACTTTTGTTGCAACAATTATAAATAATAAACTGCATTATTCTCATAACTTCATCAATAACCTCTCAATCATGAAACCAACAGGAATATCAAATATAAATACCTTTAATTCATACAAATAATACCAAACCTCTCAATCATGTTTATATCACCAGGAAACCAACTCAATCAACCAATACTCTTTCCAAATAGTCACAATAATAACTAACAACAATTCAACCAGGACATATAGTCATAGAAGTAATAATGAACATATAACAGTTATGACAATGATCAAATAAGTGGGGAACGGGAAAGGATCATGTTTAACAGACAATTTGGGTGGTGCATAGATACTTGTCACCACACCTATACACCACGCCCATGCATTTCACATAGCAAACAAGTGGGGAGTCATATTCCCTCAAGCCAAAGTTAGACCAAATACTTACCTCAATTTCACAGGCCACTCATTGCTCAATTATTGCTTTTCCTTTTGAATTCACATCTAACTTGCTCGAATCTAATCACAATTAACTTAATATCATTAACTAATGCTAAAGGAACTAATTTTATTGAAAAATATAATTTTTCCTAAGTTTTCTCAAAAAAAGTGAAAACCCCCGGGCTTGTCTGGTCTAAACTCGGGGTTCGGACCAAATTACGTTTACCCATTCGCCCACGAGCCCGAATATACAATTAGTATCAAAGTAACCAGCGATAAAATTCGAAGGGGTGGCTTCATTATTCTGTCGTGACTTGTCCCAAACCTTTTCTAACTTGCTCAATCTGATCATTGTCATTTAATTACTATGTGATTAATCATTATCATTGTTACTTCAAATATTAGGCTTTATCTCTTGATTCAAGAGGCAGAAACAAATTCTAGTATACAAACTTCTTTATTTTCCACATCAGTTTACTTTTTCTTGAAATTCAAACTTTTAGCCTAACTCCACTTGTTAATTAACCACTATGTCTTCCCATAACCATTGCTATAATTATTATCATGATGTAAATCAAATATGTATATAAAACAGTAGTGCAATATGTTTATATGAAAATATGCCTACCTTATTCTCTCTTTTCTCCAAATCGTGATAGTCGCCGCCGCCGTAAGAATTTTCAGAACTCTTTCGGTTAGTTTAGCCTTTTGATCCTTTTTTTTGTTGTTTTTTTTTCGTCTCTCTTAATTTATAAGACCTAATTTACTCATTTTCCCTACATCTTAGGTTTTTGGACGTGGGCCATGTGTGGGACTAGCCCATTTCTTTACATTATTTATTACCTTAGTTATTTTATTATCCCACTTAATATGTGTAATAGTTAATTAGGTTCACTACGTATTTAATAAATTTTCATACTCATAAACTAATAAGAATGTCTAAAAAAATTCGGTTATTACATTCTCCCCCACTTAAATACACGTTCGTCCTCGAACGAGTTAGGAAGTGTACCTGGCATCCCAATTAACTGTGGGTACTTGTTTCGCATGTCTGTTTCAGACTCCCAAGTAGCTGCCTCAACGGACTGGCCTCTCCACTGCACTCGAGCTGAAGGATAACTCTTAGATCTCAATTGGCGAACATGCCGGTCTAAAATAGCTACCGGCTCCTCCTCATAAGTCAAGTCTTTATCCAATTGGACAGAGCTGAAATCTAACACGTGGGACGGGTCGCCATGATATTTCCGAAGCATAGACACATGGAATACCGGATGAACTGAGGATAACCCTAGAGGCAATGCAAGTCTATAAGCTAACTCCCCCACTCTATCAAGAATCTCAAACGGCCCGATATACCTAGGGCTCAACTTACTCTTCTTCCCAAATCTCATAACACCCTTTATGGGCGACACATGAAGTAATACTCTCTCTGCAACCATGAATGTCACATCACGAACCTTATGATCAGCATAACTATTTGCCTAGACTGAGCTGCACGGAGTCTCTCCTGAATAATCTTTACATTATCTAAGGCCTCCTGAACTAAGTCGGTACCCAACAACCGAGCCTCTCCTAGCTCGAACCATCTAACTGGTGATCTGCACCATCTACCATATAAAGCCTCATAAGGAGCCATCTGAATGCTCGACTGATAACTATTATTATAAGCAAACTCCGCTAACGGCAAGAACTGATCCCATGAACCTCTAAAATCAATACACAAGCGCGGAGCATGTCCTCCAATATCTGAATGGTACGCTCAGACTGTCCGTCAGTCTGAGGGTGAAATGTTGTACTCAACTCTACTCGGGTACCCAACTCACGTTGATTTTCCCTCCAAAAGTGCGAAGTAAACTACGTACTCCGATCAGAAATGATTGACACGGGCACCCCATGAAGGCGAACAATCTCCCAAATATACAACTCAGCCAACCGCTCTGAAGTATAAGTACTAGCCACTGGAATGAAGTGTGTTGATTTAGTCATCCTATCCACAATAACCCAAACCGCATCAAATTTCCTCTGAGTCCAAATCCCAACAACGAAGTCCATAGTGATACGATCCCCCTTCCCCTCAGGAATATCTATCTGCTGAAGCAAACCACCAGGTCTCTGATGCTCATACTTTACCTGCTGACAAATTAAGCAACGAGCCACATAGACCACAATGTCCTTTTTCATCCTTATCCACCAATAATGTTGTTTCAAATCTTGGTACATTTTTGTTGGACCAGGGTGAATAGAATACTTGGAGCTGTGAGCCTCCTCAAGGATCGACTCACGGAGGCTATCAACATTAGGCACACACAGTCTGCCCTACATCCTCAAAACGCCATCATCTACAACTATAACCTGCTTGGCATCCCCCTGCCGAACCGTGTCCCTAAGGACCGCCAAATGTGGGTCATCATCATGTCGCTCCCGGATACGATCAATTAGAGAAGACCGAGCGATAGTACAAGATAGAACACTACGGGGGGAAATATCCAACCTCACGAACTGATTAGCCAAAGTCTGAATGTTTGAAGCCAACGGTCTCTTGCCAACTGGGATATACGTAAGACTGTCCATACTCACCGCCTTTCTACTAAAAGCATAGACCACCACATTGGCCTTCCCCGGGTGATACAATATCGTGACATCATAATCTTTTAGCAACTCTAACTACCTCCGCTGCCTCGAATTTAGCTCTTTCTGCTTGAATAAGTACTGGAGGTTGCGATGGTCAATAAAAACCTCACACGGCACGCCGTAAAGATAATGCCTCCAAATTTTCAAAGCATGAACAATAGCCGCCAACTCTAAGTCATGAACAGGGTAGTTCTTCTCATGGACTTTCAACTGACAAGACGCATATGCAATCACCCTGCCATTTTTCATCAATACTGCTCCAAGTCCAACTCGAGAAGCATCACAATACACCGTGAAAGAACCTGAATCTGATGGTAATACCAACACCGGTGCTAAAGCCAAGGCTGTCTTGAGCTTCTGAAAGCTCGCCTCGCACTCATATGACCATTTGAATGAGGCACCTTTCTGAGTCAATCTAGTCATTAGGGCTGCTATGGATGAAAATCCCTCCACAAAACGACGGTAGTAACCGGCCAAACCCAAGAAACTCCTAATCTCCGTGGCTGTGGTAGGTCTGGGCCAGTTCTTGACTGCCTCTTTCTTCTTAGGATCAACCCAAATACCCTCAACTGATACGATATGACCCAAAAAGGCTACTGAATCTAACCAGAACTCACATTTAGAAAACTTGGCATATAACTGATTATCTCTCAAAGTTTGGAGTGCTATACGGAGATGTTGCTCATGCTCTTCCCGACTGCGGGAGTATATAAGAATGTCATCAATGAACACGATCACAAAAGAGTCTAGATGGGGCTTGAAAACCCGATTCATTAAGTCCATAAAGGCCGCTGGAGCATTAGTCAGCCCAAAAGACATAACCAAAAATCCATAGTGCCCATACCTCGTACGAAAGGCTGTCTTAGGAATATCGGACGCCCTAAACTTCAGCTGATGATAGCCCGACCTCAAATCAATTTTCGAAAACACTCTAGCACCCTGAAGCTGATCAAATAGGTCATCAATCCTTGGCAATGGATATTTATTCTTGATAGTAACTTTATTCAGCTGCATGTAGTCTATGCACATTCTCATTGACCCATCATTTTTCTTTACAAACAAAACTGGTGCACCCCAAGGCGAGACACTAGGTCTTATGAAACCCTTATCTAGCAAGTCTTGCAAATGTTATTTTAGTTCTTTCAATTCTGGTGGGACATCCGATATGGAGGAATGGAAATGGGCTGAGTGCCCGGAGCCACATCAATATAGAAATCAATATCCCTGTCGGGTGGCATACCCCGCAGCTCTGCAGGGAACACCTCAGAAAACTCAAGCATGATAGGAGCTGACTCTATAGAAGAAACCTCGGCATCGGAAACACGAATATGGGCCAAATAAGCCAAACACCCTTTCTCCACCATGCGGCGAGCCTTGGCATATGAAATTACCCGGCTGGGAGAATGACCAGGGGTCCCTTTCCATTCTAATCGAGGCAACCCCGGTAATGCTAAGGTAGCTGTCTTGGCGTGATAGTCTAAGATGGCATAATAGGGCGACAACCAATCCATGCCCAATATAATATCAAAGTCAACCATGTTTAGAAGTAAAAGATCAACACTAGTTTCAAGACCTTCAATGACTACCACGCATGAACGATATACTCGATCTACCATGATAGCATCCCCCACTGATGTAGACACAGAAACATAAACACTCAAGGAATTACGGGGCACATTCAATTACGAGGCAAAATAGGATGAAACATACGAGTAAGTAGACCCCGGATCAAACAAAACTGAAGCAGCTCTATCACAAACTGAGATAATACCTGTAATAACAGCATCGAAGGACTCTGCCTCAGGCCTGGCTGGAAATGCATATAGTCGGGGCTGGGCCCCACCACCCTGAACTGCGTCACCATGAGGACCCCTGACATATGGTCCTCCACCTCTAACGTGCTGACCACCACCTCTAGCGGGCTGGCCTCCACCTCTAGCATGCTAACCTCCACCTCTAACATTCTGACCTCTACCTTTGACTACCTGGCCCCTACCCCTGGCTGGCTGGGCAGATGGTGTTGCAGCTGGTGCCGGAACTATGGCACGAGAATTCTGATACTGCGGTTGATTACCCAAAAATTTTGGACAAGATCTCTGAATGTGTCCATACTCACCACACTCATAACAACCATCCTGATACTGAGGCTCACCCTGCCGAACCGGTTGACCACGATAATACCTCTGGAGAGGAGGTGATCTGATAGGGGCTGACTGATCAGGATAAGGCAAGTAAGATCCACGACCTCCTGAAGCACCATGGGACGTATGAAGTGCTGAATTAAATGGCATGGAAGATTGGCCTCTACCCCGAGTATCTCCGCCCCCCGATGAGGCATCGCTGAATCTACCGGAATGGCGAGGTCTTTTGTCTGACCCCTAACCTCCCATCCCACGAACTGAGTCAACCCTCCTAGCTATATTAGCTGCATCCTGAAGAGAAATCTCGGACCCTGTTTCCTTGGCCATCTGCAACCTAATGGGCTGAGCAAGGCCATCAATAAACCGTCTGACCCTCTCCCTCTCTGTGGGCAATATAAGAATAGCATGTCTAGCCAGATCCACAAAACGAGTCTCATACTGAGTCACAGTCATTTTACCCTGCTGGAGTCGCTCAAACTGACAACGCTTATCCTCTCGAGTAGTGACAGGTAAGAACTTCTCCAAAAAGAGATGAGAGAACTGATCCCAAGTCAGAGCAGGTGATCCAGCTGGCTTAGTCAACAAATAGTCCCGCCACCATTGCTTGGCGGAACCAATCATTTGAAAAGTCACAAAATCGACCCGATTGGTCTCCAGAATACCCATATTACGCAATACCTCATGACATCTATCCAGATATTCCTGAGGGTCCTCTGAAGTAGCACCACTGAAATGGATAGGAAATAGCTTAATGAACATGTCGAGTCTCCACAAAGCATCCGATGACCCCATTAGCGGGCGGCACTGTTGCAACTGGCTGAGTTACCCCAACGGGATTGGCCACTAAAGTCTGAGCCTGAGGAGTGGTCTGAACTGGAGTGTGGGTGGCAGGAGTCTGGATCCCACCTCCAGCCTGAGATACGGCTGCTGCAACAGGGAATGTGCCCGTCTGGGCCACGCTCTCCATCAAGCCCACTAAACGAACCAGAGCATCCTGAAGGACAGGGGTGACAATAAACCCCTCGGGAACCTGAGCTGGCCCCGCTGGAACAATTTGAGCCGGAACCCCCTCATCAATATCAATCTGAGGTTCCGCAGCTGGGGTTGCTGCCTGAGCAACGGGCTGAGTCCTGCCCCTGCCTCGACCTCTGCCCCTAGTAGAAGTTGCTGCTGCTGGAGGACCGGAATGCTGGTCAGCGGAAGATGAAGCACGTGTTCTCTCCATCTGCGAGAGAATAGAAGAATCTAATCAGTATTTGGGATACAAGAATCACACGATAGAGTAGAAAAAAGAGTTTTTTCCTAACTCAATAGCCTCTGAAAGATAAGTACAGACGTCTCTGTACCGATCCTTCAGAATTTACTAAGCTTGTTTGTGAATTGTGAGACCTAAGCAACCTAATGCTCTGATACCAACTTGTCACGACCCAAATTTCCAACCTTAGTGATCGTGATGGCGCCTAACACCACACTTGCTAGGCAAGCCAATGTTAGAAGTCGATTAACTAATTTTCCTTGATTATTCACTTCAGCATAAATAAATAGGTTTAAAATGAACTTAATTAAACTAATTCACAACAACATTAAATAAAATAATAATAATAATAACCAATTAAATGAAATGAACCACGAACTAATTATATAATTAACTCTAAGACTACCCTAAGGTCTGGTGTCACAATCCACGAACTACTAAAGAATACTACAAATAATGGCTGAAAGAAATAGTGTAACTGTTCTGAATGATATAAAACAATGCATGTAAAAATAGGAGAAGACTCTCGGGATCTGCGAACGCCGGCAGATATACCTCGTGTCTCCAAATAAACGAATAGCCACTCTAAATATCTCTAATGCTGGTCGGTACCTGGATTTGCACAAAATAATGCAGAGTGTAGTATCAGTACAACCGACCCCATATACTGAGTAAGTGTCGAGCCTAACCTCGACGAAGTAGTGACGAGGCTACGACGGGGCATTAACAACATATAACATGTGACAATAATATATACAATACCGCAATAAAATAATTCTACACGAATAAGAAAAATATAACTGAGACAATAAATATAAAGCAAGAAGGAATTCTAAACAGATAATTAAGCACCGCAACAAAAAAAAATTCAAATTTCCAACTCTCAAAAAAAAATTCCAAACTTTAACTTTAAATAAAAATAGTGCCAAAATATGAAAATATTAATATAAAATAGAAAGTTTCAAATCTTTATTTTTCAAAAAAACAAAACAATAAAAATAAACATTTAGCTTTTCAAATCTATATTTCCTTTGAAAATCATTCAAAATATAAATGCCCTCCCTTATCGCTCCTTGTTGCGGTGTGCAACCCGCTCCCACCTGTCCTCCCTTATTGCTCCTCCCTAAAATATCACCCTTATTACTCCTGTTGCGGCGTGCAACCCGATCCCACCTGTCCACCCTTATCACTCCTTGTTGCGGCGTGCAATCCGCTCCCACCAGACATATCATATCGATTTATTTAAGATTTCACAAATTCAGGCCAAGCCTTTCACAATACTTTTCTCGCAATAATTATAAATAATAAACTGCATTATTCTCATAACTTCATCAATAACTTCTCAATCATGAAACCAACAGGAATATCAAATATAAATACCTTTAATTCATACAAACAATACCAAACATCTCAATCATGTTTATATCACCAGGAAACCAACTCAAACAACCAATACTCTTTCCAAATAGTCACAACAATAACTAACAACAATTCAACCAGGCCAAATAGTCATAGAAACAATAATGAACATATAACAGTTATGACAATGATCAAATAAGTGGGGAACAGGAAAGGATCATGTTTAACAGACAATTTGGGTGGTGCATAGATACTTGTCACCACACCTATACACCACGTTCATGCATTTCACATAACAAACAAGTGGGGAGTCCTATTCCCTCAAGCCAAAGTTAGACCAAGCAATTACCTCAATTTCGCAGGCCACTCACTGCTCAATTATTACTTTTTCTTTTGAATCACCTCTAACTTGATCGAATCTAATCACAATTAACTTAATATAATTAACTAATGCTAAAGGAACTAACTTTATTGAAAAATATAATTTTTCCTAAGTTTTCTAAAAAAAGTGAAAACCCGACCCCGGGCTTGCTTGGTCTAAACTCGAGGTTTGAACCAAATTACGTTTACCCATTCGCCCACGAGCCCGAATATACAATTAGTATCAAAGTAACCAGCGATAAAAGTCGAAGGGGCGGCTTCATTATTCTGGCGTGACTTGTACCAAACCTTCTCTAACTTGCTCAATCTGATCATTGTCATTTAATTACTATGTGCCTAATCATTATCATTGTTACTTCAAATATTAAGCTTTATCTCTTGATTCAAGAGGCAGAATAATTCTAGTATACAAAATTCTTTATTTTCCACATCAGTTTACTTTTTCTTGAAATTCAAACTTTTAGCCTAACTCCACTTGTTAATTAATCACTATGTTTTCCCATAACCATTGTTATAATTATTATCATGATGTAAATCAAATATGTATATAAAAGAGTAGTGCAATATGTTTATATGAAAATATGCCTACCTTATTTTCTCTTTTCTCTAAATCGTGATAGCCGCCGCCGCTGTAAGAATTTTCAGAACTCTTTCGGTTAGTTTAGCCTTTTGATCCTTTTTCTGTTTTTTTTCGTCTCTCTTAATTTATAAGACCTAATTTACTCCTTTTCCCTACATCTTAGGTTTTTGGACGTGGCCCATGTGTGGGTCTAGCCCATTTCTTTACATTATTTATTACCTTAGTTATTTTATTATCCTACTTAATAAGTATAATAGTTAATTAGGTTCACTACGTATTTAATAAATTTTCATACTCATAAACTAATAAGAATGTCTAAAAAAATTTGGTTATTACATTTGGTTGTTGTGTTTCCTGCTTCTTTAAGATAAGTTGTCTCATCTGCTCCTTTGGCTATTACGGCTTCTGTTGTTGCTTTTCCCGTGGCTTCCTCAACTCTTCAACCCTCTGTGCCTGCTGCTTTGCCCGTGGCTTATCCAGCTCCTCAACCCTCTGTGCCTGTTGATGCTTCATCTCTGCCTGCTTCCATGCCTTCTGCTAGGGAAGTAGGGTCTTCCAGCAGAGAGATGCGGCAAGTGGTAATAGAGGTTCCAGCTGAGGGGAACCTTTTTAAGAAAACAAGTGAGCCCGAAGTGTGGCTCAAGCCTTTGATAGGTCCCACTAAGAAAGCCAAGCTAGCCAACCATAGTGCTCTTACATGGGCCAATGAAGTTGCGCATACATCTTTGAAGGTATAATGCAGGTTATCCTATTTCATTTTCGTATATGAAATTTATCATATTTGATTGGTTTATTTCTTTTAGATTAATCTTATAGGCATGGAGCTTATGAAGAGGATCTCAAATTTGGATCAGGAGACAAAAGAGTTGCAGGCCGATGCTGATAATTGGAAAGCACAGTATGATAGCCTAAGGATTGACATGGATGCCTTAGAAGAGGAAAGGAGTACCTTGAAGCGGAAGATGAGGCTCATGGCGGCAGAACTGGCAGTAGAGAAGGCTTCTTCCAGTCAGGCTGATAAAGACAAGAGTGTTCTGGAGTCCCTCATTTGCTGAGCAGTTGTCCCGCGCCTCAAAGGAGATTAGAGACTTGAAAAACTTGTTGGGGCAGAAGGAGGAATACTCAGGCGAGCTCGTGCAATCACTCACTCGTACTCAAGAGGACCTTCGTAAGGCTTTAGATAAAGTTCAAACTCTGGAGGAGTCGATTGTACCGTTAAGGGCCGCCCATGAAGCTGCTGAAGCGGAGAAGGACGGATTGAGAGCTGAGCTTCACGTATGGGCAAGGGATTATGAAGATCTTGAAGAGGTGGCTGTTGTTGATGTGAGCTGGGCGTATATGAATTCTCGCCTTGACACATTGACAGAAATGAGTCAAGAGGGTTTCGACCTTACTGCTGAAATAGCTAAACTAAGGAAGCCATGGAGAAGGCTCAACAAGGTCATAACCTCTCTTCACTTGATGGTGAGACTCCAGCTGCTCGTGCCTCTTCATCCCTAGTTTCTCCCGCTCCTTCTGCCAGTGAAATCAAACCCCCTTCTGAAGAAGTTTAGTTGGTTTGCCCTTTTTTTTCTTTGTCTCAATTGGTGGTTACCACCAGTCCCATCGGGGGTAAATTTGGATCTATTTAAAGTCCCCAAATGACAACTTAGGGACACCTTGATGTATAAAAATTCTATACGGCTAAGTATAAGTTAATACTTAGTTTTTGCTTAGCCATTTTAATATATTAATGCTAGTATGACTGTTGAGTTTCTGTTTCACTCTTTAAGTCTTTTGCATGCTTTATTTTTCGAGGTTTTAGTTTTTACCTCTGAATTTTTGCATGAGGATGATGTAATCACTCGTACCTTTTCATAGTAGGTACGGTGTTTGTGAGCCTTTTTGTGCTAGGCTTCATTTATGAAAGAGGGCCCTTTATGATTGTCATGAAGAAGACGTCTCAACTTCATGATAATGCAATAGAGTGATACGAATTTTACACATGTTTAAGGATGTTTCCAAGGAATTTTTTTTTTTTTTTGAACTTCCACGACATTTTAGTTGTGTTTGATTATCGTCTAAAACTCATGTTGAAACTGTTTTTGTTTAACAGATTTGATATACACTTGTATTTCGTAACTTTTTTTCATAGGTAACAGTTTTCCGATATTGATACAAGGGAACAACTGTTTTTCACTAGTAACAGTTTTTATAAAGTTTGGGGTTTCTACCCGTAACTGTTTTTGTTGGAAACAGTTTTCTAATAAGTACGAGGGAAATGTTTTCTTATTCGTAACTGTTTTATTTGATAACAGTTTCTATATGAGTACAAAGATTTCGTAACTGTTTTTAACCATAACAGTTTTTTAATGAGTACACTGATGATGATCTTTTACCACTAACTGTTTTTGCTACAACAGTTTTGAATAAGTATAAAGATGTACATTTCTTTATCGTGACTAATATTTTTCCTTTCAACCTGAACATGTTCGAAGTTTTTTTGCATTTTTGCATTAGGCTTTGTATTTGGATGACCCTTTTTTATCTCTTTCGATTCTGCTCGTATAACTTGTCTCGTTGGGTAGATGGGTCTTATGGCTCGAGCTTTTGACTTTCTGATAGTCTTCTTTGCTTCGTCTTAGCCTTCTATATTTTATAGTCCCCCAAGTGCTTGAGCTTTGAAGAATGAGATCTCGAGCACTTGATTATTCCTTCCCTGTGGTCCTTTTCCTGAAAGGAAAAATATTCCGGACTCGAAGCTATATAGTTTTTTAGATGATGACTTCTTAAGCCTTTAAAACGTCCATCAGAAAGTGTAACCCTAGACTGGGAATTGTGTTATTTCCTCGCGTCTTTACAGGTCTAATATCATCATCTGGTGATGGGTTAGCTTTATGCCCTATCATATAAAAAAGTTAGTAAAATTTTTAAATGTTCAAAATAAAATCGAACGTGTAATACCTAACCGGGGGTATTTCTTTTCCTTAGAAGTAATACTTCTTTAGTTTGATGGCGTTCCAGCTTGTTGGTAGAACTCTTCCGTCCATAGCTTCTAACTCATAGGCGCCCTTCCCAGCTATGCCTCGGATTTTGTAGGGTCCTTCCCAGTTTAGATTTAGATTTCCTGTGCCTGCTTCTTTCATTGATTGAAAGACTTTTTTGAAGACGAAGTCCCCAATCTTGAAGTACCTGAGATGAGCTTTACGGTTGTAATAACGCTCTATGATTTTTTTTTGAGTTGCCATCCGTATCAGTGCTGCTTCTCTCCATGGTTCGAGCAGGTCCAGATTGGTTCTCAATTTGTTGTCATTTGCTTCCTCCATGGCTGTTGAGAACCTTATGCTTGGTTCGTCAATCTCCACAGGTATTAACACTTCTAAGCCATAGACAAGTGCGAACGGGGTTTCTCCCGTGGCTGTTTTTGAAGTTGTTCTGTATGCTCATAGTAGGGCTGGTAACTCATCAGGCCAGTTTTCTTTGACTTTATCCAGCCGCTTTTTTTAGATTGTTGATGATGACCTTATTCGTTGACTCACCTTGACCATTAGCCACGGGGTGGTATGGCGTTGAAGTGATCCGTTTGATTTGCCATCTTTCGAAGAATTCTGTGATTTGTGAGCCTATGAATTGTGTTCCATTATTGCACACGATCTCCTTTGGTATTCCAAAGCGGCATATTATGTTTCGCCATAAGAAGCTTTTAACTTCCTTTTCTCGCACTTGTTTGAACGCTTCTTCCTCAACCCATTTTGTAAAATAGTCGGTTAGCATGAGTAAAAATTGTACTTGTCCTTTAGTTGTGGGAATAGGTCCCACTATGTCCATCCCCCATTTCATGAAAGGCCATGAGGATATTATTGGATGCAATAATTCCGCTGGTCGATGCATGTTATTGGAAAACCTTTGGCACCTGTCGCATTTGGATACGAAGTTCTCGGCTTCTTCTTCCATCTTTGGCCAATAGTATCCAGCTCTGATTAGGTTTTTCACTAAGGACCTTGCCCCTGAGTGATTTCCACAGTGTCCTTCGTGGACTTCTTTTATCACAAATTCCATTTGTTTAGGTCCAAGGAATTTAGCTAGGGGTCCTCCGAACATCTTGCGATAAAGCGAGTTGCGAATAAGGCAATATCGTGCAGCTTTGCGACGAAGTGCTTGAGCTGCTTTCCTGTCTTCAAGTACAGTGCCATTCTGCAAAAATTTAAGAATTTCGTTTCTCCAGTCCCAGGTTAAGTTGTTGAAAGTTACCTCATTCTTGTCCTGGTCGATCATTGAGTGGAATAGTTGGACGACAATTGCATTGTCTTTGTTTGTTACTTCCGTGACTGCTGCAAGGTTAGCTAATGCATCTTCTTCTGCATTTTCCTCTCTAGGTATTTGCATTACTTTCCATGTTTTGAATTGTCACACGAGATCTCGTGCTTTTTCAAGATACTGTTGCATTCGAGTCTCTCGAGCGATGTAAGTCCCCTGTATCTGATTTACTACCAGTTGGGAGTCGCTATTGATCAAGATTTTCTCGATTGAGAGCTCCCGTGCGAGTTCAAGCCCTGTAATAACAGCTTCGTACTCTGCTTCATTGTTAGTTATAGGATAACACTTGATAGTTTGTCGTATCTTTTCACCCGTGGGTGATATTAAGACTATGCCTAAGACGACACCTTTTATATTTGAGGAGCCATCAGTGAATAGGGTCCATAGGCCCGGATTAGCACCGTTAAAAAGTTGTAACTCCCTTTCTACTTCAGGGATAATGCTATTACTAAATTCAGCAACAAAATCAGCTAGTATTTGAGACTTAATTGCAGTCCTAGGCTGATAGATTATTTCATGCCCACTTAATTCTATGGCCCACTTGACTAATCTTCCTGACAATTCTTGTTTATGCAGAATATTTCTTAAAGGATTGACATTGAAAATATGGTCATAATTTTCTAGATGCCATTATTAAAGCTAAGGCTAACTTTTCCAGATGTGGATATCTAGTCTCAGCATCTAGCAAAGTTTTACTTACATAATATATAGGTGATTTCTTACATTTTTCTTCTCTTATCAGTACTGCACTTATAGCAATTTCTGAAACAGCCAGGTAGATGTACAATCTTTCCCCTTCTTTTGGCTTTGAAAGCAGCGGTGGTTTCGATAGATAAATCTTCAGATTCTTGAGGGCTTGCTGACATTCTTCAGTCCATTCGAACTGATTCTGCTTTTTGAGAACTGAGAAGAATTTAAAACTTTTTTCGGAAGACTTAGAAATAAATCTTCCCAAAGCTGCTATTCTCCATGTTAGTCTTTGAACTTCCTTTTTATTTGTTAAAATATCAGGTATTTC
>ML369002.1:36614-50291 GCA_005239525.1 Nicotiana knightiana
ATATCAGGTATTTCTTCTATAGCTTTAATTTTAGCGGGATTTACCTCTATTCCTCTGTTCGATACAAGAAAACCCAAAAATTTACCTAATTGCACTCCAAAAGCGCATTTTTCTGGATTTAGCTTCATATTATACCTGTGTAAAATATCAAAAGTAGTAGAGAGATACTGGAAATTATCTTCTGCTTGTGTTGATTTTACCAACATATCATCAATATAGACTTCCATCGTCTTTCCAAGATGTTCTTGGAACATTTTAGTCACTAACCTTTGATAGGTGGCTCCAGCGTTTTTTAAGCCAAAAGGCATAACTTTATAACAGTAAGTCCCCCTGTTTGTAATGAAGGAAGTTTTTTCCTCATCTGAGGGATTCATTTTAATCTGATTATAACCAGAATATGCATCTAAGAAGCTTAATAATTCATGACCTGCTGTGGCATCAATCATTTGATCTATATGTGGCAATGGGAATGAATCTTTGGGGCATGCTTTATTTAAGTCAGTATAATCTACGCATACTCTCCACTTGCCATTCTTTTTAGGTACTACCACGGTGTTTGCTAGCCAGTTAGGGTACGTTACCTCTCGTATCGAACCAATCTTCAAGAGTTTCTGTACCTCTTCGTCGATCACTTGGTTCTTGAATGGTCCTTGCTTTCTTTTCTTCTGCTTAACAGGTACGAAGGATAGATCTTCATTTAGTTTATGAGTCATCACTTCTGGTGGGATACCTGTCATATCTGAGTGGGACCACGCAAAGCAGTCTGCGTTAGCCTTTAAATAATCAATTAACTTACCTCTTCGAGCAGGGCCTAGCCTCGTGCCTATATACACTTTCTGCTCAATCTTTTGTTCAGACAATGGAACAGCTTCGAGCTCTTCCGTAGTTGTTTTGATGTGCTCGTGTGGTCTAATGCATCTTCCGTGGTAACTTGATTCACCTTCTCGTAAGTATTTTCTTTCGTACTTGTTCCAGCAATAATACCTTCCGGACCAATTTGGGTAGTAATTTCTTCCATGCCTGTTTGGGTGGTGTAATCCGCTTGGGAGATTCCCTTATCTCGTGATTATTCCACCTCTATTTTCTTGTTATAGTGTACCACGGAGTTTATATTTCTTGCGGTTTGCTGATTGCCTCTAATTTGCTGAATCCCCCATTCAGAGGGGAATTTAATTACCTGATGCAAGGTGGAGGGTATTGCTTTCATGTCGTGGATCCATGGCCTTCCCACGATTACTTTATAAGCCATGTCAGTATCTATGACTTGGAACCTGGTACTTTTGATCACCCCCTCAGCATAAGTGCTAAGCTCAATTTCTCCTTTTGTTATAACCGTAGAGTTATCAAACCCTGATATGGCTCGTGCTTTTGGGATTACTTGATTCCCCAGTAGCATTTCTTCCACGACTCTTAGCAAAATGATATTGACTGAACTGCCTGGATCAATCAACACTCTTTTTACGTTAGTGTCATGAATAAGTAAAGATATTACCAGAGCATCGTTGTGAGGAAGCATTAATATGCCGATATCTGCATCATCGAAGGTTATATCTTCCTCTTCCAGATTTTCACGAACCCGTTTCCCATGTGTAATTGTGAACTTTGTGGTCGTTTTGCAGACCACTCCGTTTACTTCTTCACCTACGTGTATCACGTTGACGGTTCATTTTGGAGAAGGAGGCTTTGAGGGCTCTTGCATGTTCCTCATATATACTTGTTTACCTTTATCACTAAACAATTCTGTTAAATAGCCCTGTTTCAATAAATTTTCTACTTCACCTCGTAAAAATCTGCAATCCGTAGTTTTGTGCCCATGATCGTTATGGAATTCACACCAGTGATCTGGGTTCCTTCTATTTGGATTTGATTGCATTTATATGGGCCACTTAACCTTGTCTCCCATGTTCCTCAATATTGAGACAAATTCAGTAGTACTTACATTAAAGGTATGATCCCCAATTCGGGTATTACCTCTAGGTCATTCATCTTGATCTTTTCTGGATCTAGATGAGGATGAGACTACGTCTCTTCCAGGTGGTCTATAGTTTGACCTAGTGTTTTCGAACCTGGAACGAATATCACGTCCCAAGGGTCCTAAGTAAGGATTGTACCTGATCTTTTGTCTAATTCAGGACGTCTGGATCTGGAATGATCTTCATCTCTTGAACGAGCAATGATATCTTCTTCTATTCTGAGTTTAGTACTATACATGTTATATACATCGTTCCATGTTGTAGCGGGGAATTCTCTTAGACTTTCCTTAAGTCGTCTCGTGGCTTCTGAGCTTTTATCGTTTAGGTTGCTTGCAAATGCCATGGCTGCCCAATTATCAGGCACCCTGGGTAATTGCATTCTTTCTCGTTGGCACCTGTCTACAAACTCACGGAGTAGTTCCGTGTCTCCTTATTTTATTTTGAATATGTCCTCCATTCTTTTATCAACTTTTTGTGCACCAGAGTGTGCTTTTATAAATGAATCTGCAAGCTCAGCAAAAGAGTCAATAGAATTTTCAGGGAGAAGAGAATACCAGGTTAGGGCTCATTTGGTAAGTGTTTCCCTAATTTTTTTGACAAGGACTAATTCAATCTCTTGTTTTGTTAAGTCGTTGCCTTTTACTCCGGTAGTGAAAACAGTCACATGATCACGTGGGTCAGTTGTTCCATCATATTTGGGAACGTCAAGCATTTTAAACTTCTTGGGTATAGGAAAGGGTGCCGTACTTGGCTTCCAAGGTTGTTGAGAATACATATCAACATCAATTCCTTTGATAATAGGCGGAACTCCGGGAATTTATTTGATGCGATCGTTCTGCTTCCTCATCTGTTTATGCATGGTTAACAGCAAATTTTGTAATTCTGAGTTATTAGATATACCTGGTCTCACTTTGAGATATTCATTAGGAGTATCTCCCCTTCCTGAGTTTGCCAACCCAGATTGAGGATTTTCCATGGTGATGGTATTATTGAGGGGTGGTTTCGGTGGTGCAGGTAACGCTGCCGGTAATCCCCTCGCAAATTCTTGCAAAGCTTGGCTCACATATTCTGTAATAATTTGATTTACTTGATCTTGTTCCAGCATTTGATCATTGTTATCATTGTTGTTATTGGATCCCTTGAACCATGTGGGGTTCTTGAAGGTGATGGAATTGGGGTTCCATTCTTTTGTTGGTTGTTGTCGTTGGAGTTCGACATAGTTCAGAGGATATCGCTTAAAAAGCAAACAAAGATTATCAGATTCCTAGTAACTGAACCAATTTGTTTAACCAAAGAATTAGATCCTTTAACTAAAGTTATTTCTAGGATGAACACGGGTTACTGATAATCAAAATAGAGAAAATGAGTAATAGATAATATTGCAGAAATATAGAAAAGCAAAGTAGATTGTATTCGAGAATCAGATGCCTTTACAAGATGTATTCCCCTCCCTTATATAGGAGATTCCTTGATATAACGCACAGCTCTTGATATGGTTGCCCATTAATGACTAATTATAACATTAATGGGGCGTTACAAAGTATAACGGCAATTGGGGTACGGTTACATAACGTACGAGTAATCAATTGTGGGTTCTTGAATCTGCCCATAGCTTTGTCCCGATTCATTTTGACCGTGTCTCTTCCCTGTCTTGATCAGGTTGAGTTTCCCGTGCTGATGATCTCGAGGGTTTATTGAATCGTTCCTCTTTGTACCGTACCTCTTCAAACAATCACATCCAGTTGTCACATTCTCCTGTGTCCATATAACTGGTTGAGTTGTCAAGAGCAGGCTTACGTGTAAAACTCTTCTTTTTTTTACCAATACAGTGTTTAAGTTTGCAAAAAATGGGTTAGGCTCATTTCATCTCATTTCCTCCATGGGAGACGACCTAGGGGCGATTTTGGAGCTCCATCTTCATCATCTATGTCAAGGTAAGTGATTCCCACCTATTTCAAGTTAAATACTTCGATTATGTAAATATTTTAACATGGAAATTCATGAAAAATTAGTGAAAACTTGGGATTTTGGTAGAAAACCTAGAAAATGGTAATTTGAATTTTTAGCCACGAATTTGAGCATGGAATTTAGAGTAAATCGTATATTTGAGTTAGTGAGGCTATGGGTAGAATATATCTTCGAGAAATTTCGGATTCCGGGCACGTGGGCCCGAGGGAATTTTGATCATTTCACTGAGCGGAGTTGGGAAATTATATTATTTGGAATTTTTGCAAGTATTAGAATATATTTTCATTAGTTTGTCATTATTTGGTTAGTTTCGGAGCATTGTGCAACAATTTGAGTCACCGGAAGGGCTTGGAGGCCGGTTATGGAATTTCGGAGCGAGGTAAGTCTCCTTTCTAACTTTGTGAGTGGGAATTATCCCCCTAGGTGAATTAATTGAGTACATGCTATTATCTTCGGGGGCTACGTACGCATGAGGTGACGGGAGTCCGTGCGTAGCTACTATTATGCCTTGTCCGGGTAGTCTAGGACCCACTAGCATGCCTTACGTGTTGTACCTGTAATCCTGCCTGTAATACTAAACTGCTATTATAATCGAAATCGTAATTGAGTATCTGAAGAAGACTATTTTCTTAATTATCTAGAAAGAGAATTTATTCCTCCATAGATAATTGTGTACCTGATAGGGTTGTATTATGGAAGTATCATTAAACTTGGCAAATGAGTTTCAAAACAAAGATTTAAGAGCTATATTTCATGTCCCTTTAAAAAGAATTTTACCACTTTCCTGAGAAAACGACTTTCTTGATAAAATAGGGACTTATTGTGTGGACATGTGTAACTTTGGGTGCCTGAGTCCCATGTATGATTCGCGAGCAGGATGACCCTGTATTTATGTATATTCATATGAGCACCTGAGTCGCAGGTATGATTCGTGAGCAGGCCAGCCTTAGTATTTTATTTATAACCGCGTCGCATGATCGATTCGCGAGCGGGGCAGATAGATGCATCTATGTTTCAGGTCGTTCGACCCTCGGCAGTGCACAATTTATGTTTATGTTGGTTCGGGCCGTCGACCCTCGTCATTGCTTGCGCATGATATTTACTGCGTATTTGCTGTCATTTATACATGTTTATTGGCCTAAGGAATTTTTAATGGCCAGTTATGAGGAAGGAGAATTTATGTGTAAAATGTGAAAGAAGTCTCATGTTTCTTATCACGGATTATGATTTAAATTGTCAACTGAAATGACGAAGACTTAAAGTGTTAAATGTGGAAGGAGTTGATATTATTTATTCCTGAATTTTAATAAATTGTCTATGACACTCATGCTTAGTGTCCCACTTGAACATACTAAATTGACCTCTATCAAGTGTCTAATTCGACCTCTCGTCACTACCTCTCTGAGGTTAGGCAGGTGACTTACTGAGTACACGTTGTTTTTGTACTCATGCTACACTTGCTGTGCATTTTATTGCACAGGTACTTTCATAGCAATGTGGAGGATTGGATACTTAGGCGAGCTGCATCAACCGGAGGCGATCCGCAGCTGACAGAGTCTCCCTCATACTGTATTACATTATTTTAAATTTCTTTGTCCACTTGTATTTCCGACAAGCTTTGTAGAAATTGTAAAATTCTTAGAAATTGCTCATGTACTTGTGACACCGGGTTCTGGGATGTGTTGGGATATATTTGTTAAAATAGGACTATTAAAACCATTGTATTTACTTAACGGATTTTGTTTAGTTATTACGTAACAAGTTAAAGATAATGATTTCAAAAATTTTAAAACAAGAATCTATTTCAACTAATTAAAGATTGGCTTTCCTGACAGTGGTGTCCGGCGCCATCACGACCTTACGGATTTTGGGTCGTGACAACCTTGGCTTTGATTTGCTTAGTAACTTAGTAACTTCCTCTTTGATTTTCAGGCTCATATCTGGCTTGAATTTCCTGAGTTTCTTTTTTACCGGCAGACACATTGGGTTCGTGGGCCACTATGGATGTGCTCAATCTGGTCATATCGTTGTATGACCACGCAAAGATATCCTCATATTCTTTTAGGAACCGAGTGTATTCCTCTTTCTCTGACGGCGACAAATGGATGCTTTGCGGGTTTCCTTGATGGTTTTAGAATCTCCCAAGTTGACTATCTCAGTCTCGTCCAGGTTGTACTTGGGCTTGTTCTCAAAATCCTCTACTTCTCTGACAATCTCCTAAGGTATTGCATCCTTTTCTTCTGAATCACTGTCCTTTTGTTACGTTGTCTCATTACATGTCACAGTCGTTGGTTCATCAAGATAGGAAATAGTAATGTCGTAGGAATAAAAATATGAAAGAAAAATAGTAATAATCAAACATCAATCCATTGAAAGTGTCAAACAAAATGATTTTCAATAACTCAAATAACGTGTTTGGAACATTGAAAATTTTGTTTATTAAAAAGTGAAATCATTTTTTTACCCAGAAAAAGTAAACAATGTTATTCAGCCTTGCTACCCCGGGACTCGTCAGGCCCTTGATGGTCCAACAGTCCAGTTCTTGAGGAATGCTCCTCTTTCCATAGCTTGGATGGTAGGGTCTTCCTCCTCCTCCTCCTCGACGATCACACAGCAGTCCGTATTATCATCTTCCAAGAACAAATTCCTCAATGTTGCCAATGCTTCTTCTTCCTCTGATCCCCATATGATATCGTCCTGATGGAAGGTCTGACTTAAGTGCGGCACAGGTTTCTCAAGAGGGTAGTATGGACCACGCCATGGTGGTGACCAATCATCGTATTCCTGCCACGTGTACTGATACCCTAGCCCAAAGGTTGTGCCATGGCACTTCAGAATTTTCTAACAATGACAGGATGGATATATGGGCAGGAGTCTTGTTCATATGATCAACGACAGAGTACTCCCTTACCTGCACTTTCCACCAGAGGTCATCTGGACCAGTCTCAATAACGGGCAGTTTACTGGAAGCTTGCTTACTAGTTTCTCCCAAATGTTCAGGTGTATAAACCCTCCCTGTTCTGGTCATTCCTTGCGCAGCACCGGACTCTTCCATCTTCGCCTTTCCTTTTCTTCTAGCCTCGGCCACATAATCCCAAGGTACAACATTGGAACTAAAGGGCGGTGTGGATGCCACTGTTACAGTGAAAGGTGTGGCCACCTCCACTTCAAATGGAGTGGTGTAGCTGCAGGCGGTGTTACTTCTACTTCAAAAAGAACCGATGCAGCTACCTCGACTTGAAGTGGCAGTTGGACCTACACCACAATGGGATTGAGCATGACTGCAGGCTTTTTAAGATCATCACCTTCTCGAATAAGCCCGATTTACCCCTCGGGATCCCATTCTTCATCAGTTTCTATTACATTGACTCCTTCACCCCTATGATCTGGGAGGGGATTGTTGTGGACGTTAGGTGCAGTTTCCTTTACCTGTATGACCTTATTATCAATCAGTGTTTGGATCTTGTCTTTCAAGGAGCGACACTCATCAATAGTGTGTCCCTTCATACCAGAATGGTACGCACCGGTATTTTTTGGATTGACCCATTGAGATGAATATTTTATTGCCATAGCAGGAATTGGGATGACATATCCAGCAGCTTTCAACCTTTCGTACAACTGTTCGATAGGTTCAGCAATGGCAAGTGTACTGTCTAAGTGGTTTGCGGTCAAAATTGGGCCTAGGTTTTTGGTAGTTTGGATGAGTTGGAGGTGACTGATAATAGGATGGTTGGGTATTATAGGTGTGGTAGGCGGTAGCAGGTTGGCAATATCTAGGAGGTGAAGGTTGGTATGCGGGTGGAGGTGTTTGGTATACAAATGGAGTTTTCGGGCCCTGGGCAACCATTATTGTTCCCACTTCTTTCTTTTTCGATATGCCGCCTGATTGTAGTGCTTTGTTTGTGTCCTACAGTGCCTCGAAATTCGTCACCATTCCACTTTTAATACCTTCCTCGATCCTTTCTCTGAGCTTGATGATATCGGAGAACTTATGATTCTCAATGACCATTAGCCTTTCATAATATTGTAGATCATGTGCCCTGACAAAGAACTTGTTCATATGTTCCTCGTCTAACGCCGGCCTGACCTTTGCTTCTTCTGACCTCCACCGAGTAGCATACTCGCGAAAAGTTTCATTTGGCTTCTTCTCGAGGTTCTGGATATAGAAAACATCCGGTGCATTCTCTGTGTTGAATCTGAACCTGTCCATGAAATCTGACGCCATGCTCACCCAATTAGACCATTTCTTGGGATTCTGGCTTATGTACCAAGACAGGGCATCTCCAGTAAGGCTTCTCATGAATAGCTTCATGTGAATCCTTTCATCTTTTCCAACCCCCACGAGCTTGTCACAGTAAGTTCTCAAATGAACCTTGGGGTCACCCGTTCTATCAAACATTTCGAACTTGGGAGGTTTGTAACCTTCCGACAATTCCACATCTGGCTGTATGCGTAAATCTTCATAATTTAGACCCTCGATCCCTTTACCTCCTTCAACACCCTGGAATCGTCTTGTTAGTTTCTTGAGCTCCTCAGCCATATTCTTGATGAGCAGGTCCTTCTCGGCGGATTATGGTGTATATGAGATTGGTTAAGTGGAGTGAGGTAAGGTTTCCACGTACATAGGGTTGTTCTGGTGAATGCTAGGAGTTTGGGTATAGTGATGATCATTGGTTGAGTTTTGGGGTTCGCGGATAGGTTGTGGGCTATTGTAAGGAGTGTGATAGGTGGTTTGTGGGTATTGAGTAGGGAGATGCTTATTTTGAGGAGGGGTTGTATACTGGTGAGGTGCGGGAGGATTCTGCAGGAGTTTGTTGGGAGTGTTTTGAGGTGGCGCCGGGTTTTGGGTGTTTGGGTGGTTGACATCTGGGACATTCACTGTGAGGGATAGATTTTCCAAGTTACGGACCTGCTCAAGCTCACCCTGTATTTCAAGTATCTTCTGCTCAAGCCATAAAACCAAATCATTTGGGGCATGAGTGCCCCGACCATCGGAAGTTTCCAAATTCTCAACAAGTCAGTGTTGTCTTTCTGATGTCGTTCATATCATCCATTTTAGCTTTCCCTTTGACTTTTGGTATATGTATTGGTAAAAAAGAGTTTCACACGTAAGCCATCTTTTGACAACTCAGTCAGTCACGTGGACACAGGAAAACGCGACAGCTGGATGTGATCCTTTGAAGAGGTACGGAACAAAGAGGCACGGTTCAGTAAACCCTCGAGCTTATCAGCCACGGGAAACTCAACTTGATCAAAACAGGAGAAAGGCACGGTCAGAATGAATCTAGACAAAGCTACGGGTAGATTCAAAGACCCACAATTGATTACTCGAACGTTATGTAACCATACCCCAATTACCGTATTCCTTTGTAATGCCTCATTAATGTCATAATTATTCATTAATGAGCAACCATAACAAGAGTTGTACGTTATAAGAATCTCCTATTTAAGGGAGGGGAATACAGCTTGTAAAGGCATCTAATTCTTGAATATAATTGACTTCGATTTTCTATATTTCTGCAATATTGTCTATTATTCATTTTTCTCCATTTCTTTGATTATCAGTAACCCGTATTCATCTTAAAATAAGCTTTAGTCAAAGGGTCTAATTCTTTGGTTAAACAAATTGGTTCCGTTATCGGGAATCTGATAATCTTTGTTTGCTTTTCAAGTGATATCCTCTTAATTATGTCAAACTCCAACGACAACAACCAGCAAAGGAGGGGAATCCCAGTTCCATCGCCTTCAGGAACCCCACGTGGTTCAAGGGAACAGTCCCCAGAAAGATCCAATAACAACAATGGTGATAATGATCAAACTGTGGAACAAGATCGTGCAAAGCAGATGATTTCAGAGTATGTGATCCAAGCTTTGCAAGATTTTGCGAGAAGATTACCGGCACCGTTACCTACACCGCCGATGCCACCCCCCAATAACACCACCACCATGGAAAATCCTCAATCTGGGTTGGCAAACTCAGGAAGATGAGATACTCCTAATGAATCTCTCGAAACGAGACCATGTATATCTAATAACTCAGAATTACAAAATTTACTGCTAACCATGCAGAAACAGATGAAGGAGCAGAACGATCAAATCGAACAAATTCCTGGAGTACCACCTATCATCAAAGTCATTGATGTTGATAGCTATTCTCAACAACCTTGGAAGACAAGTGCGGCACCCTTGCCTATACCCAAGAAGTTTAAAATGCCTGATGTTCCCAAATATGATAGAATAACTGACCTACGCGACCATGTGACTGCTTTCACTGATGGGGTAAAAAGCAACGACTTAACAAACAAGAGATTGAATCAGTCCTTGTCAAAATATTTGGGGAAACACTTACCAAAAGGCCCCTAACCTGGTATTATCTTCTCCCTGAAAATTCCATTGACTCTTTTGCTGAGCTTCCAGATTCGTTTAAAAAGCACACTCTGGAGCACAAAAAGTTGAGAAGAGAATGGAAGACATATTCAAAATAAAACAAGGAGACACGAAACTTCTCCGTGAATTTGTAGACAGGTTTCAATGAGAAAGAATGCAGTTACCCAGGGTGCCTGATAATTGGGCAGCCACGGCATTTGCAAGCAACCTAAACGATAAAAGCTCAGAAGCCACGAGACGACTTAAGAAAAGTCTAAGAGAATTCCCGCTACAACATGGAACGATCTATATAACAGGTACAGTACTAAACTCATAATAGAATAAGATACCATTGCTCGTTCGAGAGATGAAGATCATTCCAGATCCAGACATCCTGAATCAGATAGAAGATAAGGTAAAAACAGGTACGATCCTTACTTAGGACCCTTGGGATGCGATATCCGCCCCAGGTTCGAAAACACTAGGTCGGACTATAGACCACAAGGAAGAGACGTAGTCTCATCCTCGTCTAGATCCAGAAAAGATCGAGATGAACGACCTAGAGGTAGTACTCAAATTGGGGATCATACCTTTAATGTAAGTACTACTGAACTTGTCTCAATATTGAGGAACATGGGAGACAAGGTTAAGTGGCCCAAAGAGATGCGGTCAAATCCAAGTAGAAGAAACCCAGATCACTGGTGTGAATTTCACAACGATCATGGGCACAAAACTGCGGATTGCAGATTTTTACAAGGTGAAGTAGAAAATTTATTAAAACAGGGCTATTTAACAGAATTGTTTAGTGATAAAGGTAAACAGGCATATATGAGGAACAGGCAGGAGCCCCCAAAGCCTTTTTCTCCAAAACGAACCATCAACGTAATACACGGAGGTGAAGAAGTAAATAGAGTGATTTGCAAAAAAAACAAAAAGTTCACAATTACACATGGGAAACGGGATCATGAAAATATGGAAGAAGACGATATAACCTTCGATGATGCAGATATCAGCGGATTAATGCTTCCGCACAACGATGCTCTGGTAATATCTTTACTTATTCATGACACTAACGTAAAAAGAGTGTTGATTGATCCAGGCAGTTCAGTCAATATCATTTTGCTAAGAGTCGTGGAAGAAATGCTACTGGGGAATCAAGTAATCCCAAAAGCATGAGCCATATCAGGGTTTGATAACTCTACGATTATACAAAAGGAGAAATTGAGCTTAGCACTTATGCTGAGGGGGTGAAAAAAAGTGATAGGTTCCAAGTCATCGATACTGACATGGCTTATAATGTGATCATTGGAAGGCCATAGATCCACGACATGAAAGCGATACCCTCCACGTTGCATCAGGTAATTAAATTTCACTCTGAATGGGGGATTCAACAATTCAAAGGAGATTAGCGGACCGCAAGAAATATAAACTATGTGGTACACTAACACAAGAAAATAGAGGTGGAAGAATTACGAGATAAGGGAATCTCCCAAGCAGGTAACGCAGCCCAAACGGTCATGGAAGAAGTTACTACCCAAATAGTTACGGAAGGTATTATTGCTGAAACAGGTACGAAATAAAATACTTACGAGAAGGAGAATCAAGTTACCATGGAAGGTGTACTATACCACACAGATATAGATTCCAGACCGGACATCATTCGTGAATCGGAGGAAGATGAGCACATCAAAACAACTACGGAGGAGCTCGAAGCTATTCCATTATTTGAACAAAATCCTGAGCAGAAAGTGTATATAGGCACGAGGCTAGGCCCTGCTCGAAGAGGTAAGTTAATTGATTATTTAAAGGCTAACGCAGACTGCTTTGCGTGGTCCCACTCAAATATGATAGGCATCCCACCAGAAGTGATGACTCATAAACTAAATGAAGATCTATCTTTTGTACCTGTTAAGCAGAAGAAAAGAAAGCAAAGATCATTGAAGAACCAAGTGATCGACGAAGAGGTACAGAAACTCTTGAAGATTGGTTCGATATGAGAGGTAACATACCCTAACTGGCTAGCAAACACTGTGGTAGTACCTAAAAAGAATGGCAAGTGGAGAGTATGCGTAGATTATACTGACTTAAATAAAGCATGCCCCAAAGATTCATTCCCATTGCCACATATAGATCAAATGATTGATGCCACAGCAGGTCATGAATTATTGAGCTTCTTAGATGCATATTCTGGTTATAATCAGATTAAAATGAATCCCTCAGATGAGGAAAAAACTTCCTTCATTACAAACAGGGGGACTTACTGTTAAAAAGTTATGCCTTTTGGCTTAAAAAACACTGGATCCACCTATTAAAGGTTAGTGACTAAAATGTTCCAAGAACATCTTGGAAAGACGATGGAAGTCTATATTGATGATATGTTGGTAAAATCAACACAAGNACGCAAGCACAAGACCATTTCCAGCATCTCTCTACTGCTTTTGATATTTTACGCAGGTATAATATGAAGTTAAATCCAGAGAAATGCGCTTTTGGAGTGCAATCAGGTAAATTTTGGGTTTCCTTGTATCCAACAGAGGAATAGAGGAATCCCGCTCAAATTAAAGCTATAGAGGAAATACCTGATATTTTAACAAATAAAAAGGAAGTTCAAAGACTGACAGGGAGAATAGCAGCTTTGGGTAGGTTTATTTCTAANTCTTCCGAAAAAAGTTTTAAATTCTTCTCAGTTCTCAAAAAGCAGAATTAGTTCGAATGGACTGAAGAATGTCAGCAAGCCCTCAAGAATCTGAAGATTTATCTATCGAAACCACCACTGCTTTCAAAGCCAAAAGAAGGGGAGAGATTGTACATCTACTTGGCTGAGTCAATGAATAAGGTCATCATCAACAATCTAAAGAAGCGGCTGGATAAAGCCAAAGGAAACTGGCCTGATGATTTACCAGCGGTACTATGGGCATACAGAACAACTTCAAAAATAGCAACGGCAGAAACTCCGTTCGCACTTGTTTATGGCTCAGAAGCCTTAATACCTGTGGAGATTGGCGAACCAAGCATAAGGTTCTCAACAGCCATGGAGGGTAAAAACGACGACGAATTAAGGACCAACTTGGACCTGCTCGAACCACAGAGAGGAGCAACATTGATACAGATGGCAGCTCAAAAACAAATCATAGAGCGTTATTACAACCGTAAAGCTCATATCAGGTACTTCAAGATTGGGGACTTCATCCTCAAAAAAGTCTTTCAATCAATGAAAGAAGCAGGTGCAGGAAAGCTAAATCCAAACTGAGAAAGACCTTACAAAATCCAAGGCATAGCTGGGAAAGGCACCTATGAGTTGGAAGCTATGGACGGCAGAGTTCTACCAACAAGCGGGAACTCCATCCATCTAAAGAAGTATTACTTCTAA